>ML794892.1:135285-155375 GCA_009831015.1 Picea engelmannii | reverse complement strand
TCCCTAAAATAAGTTAACGAGTCTCTTTCCCTTACTTGTTTGGGCCTTCTACAGTCTATGCCGTTTAGATTACATTTAACGGTGGTTGAGACGGAAGACCCACTGAAGCCCAAATTTTCCAACTGACCCACGAAGCTCCCTTAAGCGCTTCCCGTCGGTCGTACATAAAGTAAATGCCATTGTCTATTCCTGGAGAAGTCTATTCACACGCTCACTGATCAGTTAATTTTGGCCTATTCCTGGAGAAGTCTATTCTGAAATCTGAAATTTGATCAGAATCTGCTTTAAAATTATTATTCGGTTCAAATTTATGAATTCCAATCAACTGAAATCAAAACCATCTCGGAATCCTCTCTGATGTCTGAAATAAGTTTGTATTCAATGAAGTTTAATTTACATTTGAATTTCCAAAAAATTGAGAATTAACTTTTTAAACTTAACTAACTATGAATTTAGTCTGAAAATGTGTTTTTTTTAAATATTAATTAATCCCAACAGCAAGTTTTTTGACAACACATTATTTTATTAAATAAAAATAAATTTATATTCATTAAGCATACTTCTCTTTGGTTGTGAGAAGGATATTATATTCGTTTCCACCGTATCCTATCTTCAACATAATTATTCCCTTTTTAATATCAAGAGTTAGTTATCAAATGTGCTTTTGCTTAGAATATTAAGATGCTTAGTTATTTTTTTTACAAGTTAGGGGACAAAGAAATTAAATGTGCTTTTGCAGATGCTTAGAATTTCTAGATGCCTAGTTATCTTTGTTTTTTACAAGTCAGGGGAGAAAGAAATTGTGTATTTATAATAAAAATAAAAATAATATTTTTGTTAATATTTTAGATGAGTTCAAATTTGAAATGTCAATTCATTTTGATGATAATGAAGATTAAGTTATTGATGTTTGTTTGTTATGATAATAGTTAATAGTTAAATGTTATAAGGTATTTAATTAATTTCATGTTAACTTCTTTAGATAAAATGTGATTGGGGTCACAAGTACATTCAACTCATATAATGTTATATAATGATTTGTTATATAATGTTATAAGGAGTGTTAGTTTTTATTCTAGAAAATGGATTAAAAATAGATTATGAACTAATTTAAATTGAATTCAAGTAGACATTGATTTTCACAATTCTATTATTATTTTAATTTTACACTATCATATTCTAGAAGCACCTCCCTTCATATTATCTATTCAAAGTTTTGTTGGGTTCACTTGGTATGTCTAATTTTACAAAAAGAGTGATGAAAGATTTGTTGTTTTTGCCATTTAAAGAAAAATATTATTACATAAGAAGATCTAAATGCTACAAGAGAAACACATAAAGAAAGATGGTTGTGATTTTTCCTATGAAATTACATCAATTACATTTAGTGTTCATCTCACAAAATATCAAACTTCATTAATCTTTATTTTTCTTTTTCAATCATCTTATTAATGTTCATTGTTTTACTTTCCTCTTTCAATCAACTTATGTGACTTTTGAATTGTTTTAATATTAAATATTTCATTTTTTTATTAGCTCACAACAAATACTAATTGTCTAACTTTTTTTTTATGAAATTTACATTAAATATTTTAGAATATATTTCAAATTACTATTATTTGAATTACTAAATTTAATTGTAATGAATAATTTAGAAGAAATCCCACATTATTATTACTTATATCACTTTGTAAATCAATACTTTATTTTTTTAAGTTATTATCTTTGAAATCTATAAGGCTTGATCTAACTTTACTACCTTGATATTAGTTCCAATTCTTCTCTTTTTTCCTTGACACTCAAATATTGTGTTTTTTGTCCTTTTATAAGAGAATCAATCTATGATTCAACTATTCATAGGGAATAATTGATGTTTTTTCATGGATACACAACTTACAAATATCTTGGAGGAACTTCTTACTTAAATAGAGTTTCTATAACACTTTTAAAGTATCCATAGTTTTTTTAAATTTTGTATTTCAATAATTTATTTATTTATATATCACTAGATTTATTTATTACTACTATTTAATCTAAATCTAGTTTCTATGTAACACTTTTAAAGTATCTATAGTTTTTTTTTTGTAAATTTTGTATTTCAATAATTTATTTATTTAAATATCACTAGATTTATTTATTACTACTGTTTAATCTAAAATACTAAACATGGAATGAAAATGTGAAAAAGAACAAGAGGAAAATAATGGAAATTAGAAATTATTCATAGATAAACTAATGTTAGATACTATCAAAATTTTACTATTTGAGTAATATTTTCATTTTTCTTTTATTAAAAATGAAATCTAGTTTAATTCATGTTGAAATTTGTTCTCTGTGATAGTGATTTTATAGTAGGCAACCATAGTTTCTTTTCTATATGAAACAAATCATGACTATCTTATTTAAATATATATGAAGAAAATTGATTTTGAAAATTTTCCTCCACCAAATATATTATATTATATTTAGAGAAATGATGTTGTTATATACAAATACAAGAAGTTTCTATTTTCAAAAAGTGCTTATACAATGTCAATTTGATTTATAAATTAACATTTTTGGAGTTTCTTACATTTATCTTTGAAGTTTTGTTTTGCATTGCATTTTGACTTTACTTTTACAGAGGACACATCATCCCTGATGTATGCTTCACTCATCTACCATAACCTCTGATCATAATAGAGAGCTCATGTATAGAGTGTTGTGGTTATAAGGAGATTAGATTCCTCACTAAAGAGATATAACATCCTACATAGATTTTGAACTCTAGTCCACAATAACATAAATTTCAACAAGTATGTACAATGTACAAAAATAGTGTCCCTTTACTACCATATTGATAAATATGCACATTGGCAAAATCACTAGATATCTAGATAAAGTTAACTACAATTCTTTTACACTAGATTTGTGTTCACTATATCTTTCAAGTTTTGATTTGTATTACATTTCATGTTTTAATCTATTCAGTATGAATAGAACCATTATCCATAAAAACATACTTATAGAATACTCAAATAAAATGTAATTATAAAGGGACATGATCTTAAACTCTATCCCACAATAGATATAAATTTCAACAAGCATTTACCAAAATAGTTACCCATTACTACCATACCAATGAATATTCACATTAACAAAATCACTATAGGTATGTGATGAGAAAGGAAAAACTGATGTTCACTTACAGTTTAGAGAGGAGAGTGATGAGAAAGGAAGAGTCAAAGTTCACGTACAGTTCACAGATGAGTGTGGTCAGGAGTGAATCAGGAATTTGAACTGATGCATATACAGCTAATACTATCATTTATTAAGTGAAATATTTAGGGAAAATAGGGAAAGAGTATTTCACCGCATATATTTCCAATGCATCAGTGGTTATCTCTCCTCTGCAGTGATGGGTGATGCTTATGCAGACTCCTGTGAGTACAACTCATGCAAATCTTGGACTGATTGTTGGGCGATCCCTCTGTGTAGTGGAATAGTATGCATTTCTCCTATGCCCAAAACAACCACGCATCCCCTATGACCATTACGTATGTGACCCTCCTCTACGATTTTGTATGTAACGCTTCTCCCCTTAGCTTACATGACTATCTTCCCACTATGGCATAAGCATATATTTACCTACAGGAATGGTTCTCTCTCCCTTGCAGCAAAGGGTGACACTTGACTCGACTCCCGTGAGTACAATTCATGCTCCTTCATGGCTACATTTGGAAAACTTGGATTGACTGTTATCCAGAAGATGGGTGATTCCTTTTGATTCCCTATTGATGGGCCAAATGACTGTAATACCTTATTTATCTTTGGAAAGTCTCGTGGAAAGAGTAGACAATAGGAAGACAGGGGTTTGTGCTTCATGCACATAAGGTGGATAAAAATTATGTTTCCCAAATCTCTTTGATTACATTTTTAGCATCCAAAAACAACAAGAAACAATGGACAAATTTCCTTTAATTTTGCTTTAGTAGACAATGAAATGCTCAATAGTATTTTATGTTGCCAATAGTTGGGGATTCTTTTTCATCTTTGGGAAGGTCAACAATGCCATACAATTTTGTGGCCTCATCGTAAGGACTGACTGATGCTTTCGAATCTTCCTTCTTCCATTGGACAAAGTGATGTGAGTTATGTATCAAAAGTTTCCAAAACCGTGACCTGTTTTCCTTTGATTTAAAACGAATTATTACTTTCAAAAACATGGATTATATACAGCAAGTAATTATTGTGGCAAGTGATATTCTTCTTGTGACAATTATAGCATTTATTTCAACAATGCTTTTGTTAGCTTTTTCTTGTGACAATTATAGCATCTATTTCAATAACGTTTTTGTTAGCTTCTTTCTACTTTTTGAATGGTATGAATATAGTTTTTGTGATACATTAGGGAAAATACAATTGTTTCTTATCTGTATAAAAATAGATCTACTCAATGCAATTGTGGGTCAATCAAAAAATCTAGGCATGAAAATGACATTGAATAAAATTGGAAGCATATTCACTTACACCCTATCTTCCTCTGCACAACCCACACATCATTAATTTTAGAATGACTCATAGGATGTCCCTCCTTGCGAGAAGTCTGGAAGGGATAGAACATGGCATGTGCTCCTAACCTCCTTCATTTTGTCGAATGTTTGTTGTGACTCCTCTGTCCAATGAAAATAACCCTTCTTGGTCAAGTCTTTGAGTGGTGCTCCCGAGTCCCAACTGTGAAAAGACCTTGACGAACCACCTGTAGTAACTGCATAACCCAAAGAATCCTTTTAGTTTTGTGAGGTTCTGGGAGGTTGGCCAATCCAAAATGGCCCTGATATTTTCTTGATGAACCTGTACTCCCTACTCACTGATGATATGCCCCAAGTACAGCAGTTCTCTCATGCCAAATTCACATTTGGATTCCTTGGCATATAGTGATTGTGCCTGCATAATATCTAAGACCTCCCACAAATGTTCTTGATCCTCGTTTGATGTCTTGTTGTAGATCAATATATCGTCGAAAAATACCAGAAGGTACTTCCTCAACTACCCTCTAAACATGCGAGTCATGCAAGACTGGAAAGTGGTTGGTGCGTTGGTCGATCCAAACGGCATGACCAAGAACTCAAAGTGTCTGAAATTGCACCGAAATGTTGTCTTCTCAATTTCCTTCTCCCCGATGTTGATTTGATGGTATCCTGAGCCTAGATCAATCTTAGTGAAGAAGATTGTCCCATGTAACTCATCCATTAGATCATCTATGCGTGGAATGGGGTACCAATTCTTGATCATTTTCTTGTTGAGCGCTCTGTAATCAATGCACATCTGTAACGTGCCATCCTTCTTCATTACCAGAATGACTGAAGATGCAAAAGGGCTCATGTTGGGCCTGATGTGCCCAACATGAGTCCTAGATGTATTTGCTTACCTAGGTTCAGTTGTTTCATAATTTTGTTGGGACTGAATAATTTGTTCGGGCTAGTCGGTAACCTAGAATGAAGTACCTGTATGATCTATGTGAAGATGTGACATGCCGAAATGATGCAAGGGGCTTGACCTTGTCTAGAACCGAAGGGGTTCGACTAAGTGAGAAGAATAGGTTGAGACTGTAGTGGGTGACTCAACAAGACCAAGAGGAGTTGGACAGGATGACGATTGGATAGACAAAAAAAGGTTTGTTGGATGTGGAGACATGCATTCTTTAGCGACGAACGTAATAGTTGGATTGATCACCCAACCAATTTTAAACTTGAGACGATCCAATGTACATGACACACAAACAACAGAGTCGAAGTATCGAAACCATCATGGTTCAAGAGAATCCAACACTTGGGCACACTTTGAATAACTTCCTAATGAGAGTTTCCTTGATGACAATAGTTGAGGGGACAACAATCCTTGAGAGGTGATGAGATCATAAGATGGGGAAAATACACCATAGAGATCAACAGATTTTGTTGGGGATGACGAAAACTTGGAGTGGGGGAGGATGTAGGGTCTCCTATGATTCCCATCGAGCTCATACGCTCTTTCAGAAGATTCGACGATGGAACGGGTGAAGAGCACAAGGAAGGAAGTGATCGATTGGGTGAATGAAGATGTTTGGGTGTGAGGAAGGAAACCTTGGGTGCACAATCGTGACATGCAACACCAAGGAGGCACACACCTTACTTGCCTTAGAATGATTGACGAATAATTGGGTTGTGTTTAGGAAAGGGTGGGGCAACTTGGGAACATGCTCAAGGAGTGGATTTGTCTTCCCTCGGCAACATGGGTGCACCAAAGAGTTTGGGTGACCTTATCGACACATCCACGAGGAGTCACGACAATTGACACAAGAAGAGCGCTCAAGGCAAGGGGTGTGTGCCCAACGATGGGATGCATCTGTCCAAGAGATTAATGATTGATGAGCGCACCTGATTAGATGGGCACATTGGGTCAACAAAAGGGTGAGTCATTCGGTTGAGTGTGGATTTTCAAAGGGGCACGACGAACCAAAGAGATGTGATGTTCACACAAGTGACTCTTGGAGTCCATATAAAACAAAGGGCGCACAACCAAAGGAGGACATAGAGAATTTTCGCAAGAGATTTGGAGAGCAAGTATGAGGCAACGAACTGAGGTAGAGTTGCCAATATAGAAGATAAGTAGCCAAGAGTTGGACATTTTGGGAGGTTTTTGGGAAGTCTAAAAATCCTCAGGTCTGTGGAGGCATGTGTGATGTAGAACCAAAATCTATGTTAGCTTGGTGAAATTATGCGAAAACGAAGGGACAAAAAGTCTGCGGTTGTGGGTACGTCTAAAGTGCACCACAGGTGGTTGCGGAGATGGTTACAACAACGATTCTTGGTGTGACAAATATTTTCTTGAGTGTTGTGGTGAGGTGAAGCGAGTCATGTGACTTTGCTGAATTTGTAAATTGAGCCAATATTGCTCATATTGTAACTGTTTTGCAATAACAAATACTTAGATGGATGTTAGGCATGGTTTGTGTCGGTCGCACTATTTATGTGTTTGTCTTTGTTTTGTTCTGCAGTTGTTCTCTTGGATTCTTATGTTCAAGGATGCATGCTTAAATAAGACTAAGTGTTAAACGGTGTTAACGGTTGTCTAGGTAAGCAAGAGTTGCACTAGAGTAGGAGTGTGACTCGTTGCTAGCCTAGAACGAAGTATGGGTATGCTCTACTTGAAGAGACGTAGTCCGAACGAAGTATTTTTGGTATGCCAAGTAACCAAATAAGAACTCTCGCAGTGTCGCATGCCCTCGAGCGCTGAATCATTACATGATCTGATGGGGTATCCTTTAGGGTTGTGACAATAATAATGATGATTAATGAATAGTAATTATAATTAATTTGAAATTACATCTTTTAATTGAAAGTATTTACTCTTAAATTTTTCAAAGATATATATTTTTAAAAATAACAATATTAATGATTACCATTTAATTCATCAATAATAATTGTATTCATTTAATTCATGAATCATTTACAACAAATTTAATTGTTTAAATATAATAAATTACATGTTTTAAAAATACAATATCATGACAAAAAAATATAATCATTTAACTCTTTTAATATATAAATTATATTTTTTAAAATATAATATCATCCCAACAAATATAATCACTTAACACTGCATTAGGTTTAAACAATTATAAATGAAATATAACTCAATCTAATGTTAATAGATTAAAGTTCAAAATATATTATGAATATTACTTTTAATAATGTATGTAAGGTAAGAACGTCTCCTACAGGAAATGAGTGTGGAAAGTCACTTGTTCACAATAAGTTAAGTTGATAGTAGCTTACAATTTAAAAAACAAATAATAATAATAAAAAGATATCTCAAAGTATTATAATTTTCACTTGTCATATTAATTTTAAAACATTATAATTTTCACTTATCATATTAATTTTAAAACATAATTTACTATAGTGATGTTTTGATCAAAATTCATTGAAAGTTGAAAAGCACAACACTAAAATTAATAGATCTTGTCATAACTGAACTATGTTCTACCGCAACCTGCAACGTCTATGTTTTTTTTGCCATCAGTCTCACAAAAGCCAAAAGCATCATTCTCACAAAAAAAAAAAGCATTTCAACAGAATTTTGAATTTCTCTGAAGCCGTCAATTTCACAAAATCAAAAAGCATCGCAACTGAATTTGGTTGAACGGCCAAGATCCAACTGAACCGATCAAGCAGTTTGTGCATAAAGCAAATGTGTTCTTCTCAATCACTCATCATTTCTGTATGTTCTTTCATTTCGATGGAGATCCCATTTGGATGGAGATCCCATGGCAGGCACTCTCTATGTATGTTTGTCCCGTGGAGCGCTCTGTGTATGCCTTTCTGTGTATATTGTGCTTCTATGTGTGTGGTGTGTGTTTGTTTGTGGATGTTCTATAATTGTATAATTGTGCTTCTATGTGTGTGTTGTCTGTTTGTTTGAGTATGTTTTGTAATTTTGTATTTTCTGATGCCTGTGAGAGTGTTTGATCAATGAGGGATGAAACCTTTGGATGCAAAGAAACCTTTGGATGCAAAGAAAAAAGATGTGGGTTCGATCGACAATCTTGCATTATCATTATCATTATCGAAGTTATCGTGCATTATCATTATCACATGCTTGCTTTTAAAGACCTTCCAGTCACCATGTTTGGTTCTTGCCCAGTCATGTAAGTTATTCAAACTTCAAAGCTGCTCTTAGCGTTCTTGCTATTCAATTTGCTATTCGACAGTATATGATCGAAGTTATCGTGCATTATCATTATCACATGCTTGCTTTTAATGACCTTCCAGTCACCATGTTTGGTTCTTGCCAAGTCATGTAAGTTATTCAAACTTCAAAGCTGCTCCTAGCGTTCTTGCTATTCAATTTGCTGAGTATGAAGGTGTTTAATAGATGTTGTGTGTTACGATTAATTTGACTTCTTTTTGAGGCCTCTATTATGATGGTAAATTTTGTTATTGATTCTATGAAATTTCCATTACTACTACGTGCTTGAGATTAACCTGTAAAAATAATGGCCCCAGCCACTATTTCCTATTCCACTATGGGAGTATGAATGGCCCCACCCACTATTCTCTCAGCCATTATCATTTTCTGCATTGTGTCTATATCCATGGTTCTACCCATTTCAGAACAAAAAACTGAGATGTTTGTTGTCAAAGCATAATTGTTTTGTTTTCCTTGGTGGATATCTTCTACATGATGTCCAATTACAGATATGCATCTATCATAAAAATATTTCATGGACACTATCTGGTATTTGCTTCGCCTAGTTGCATTGTTGGTAGCCTAGAAGCATTATATTTAGATGTAGAGCATGATTGCTCTGTTTTCGTCTAGCAGTTCACATCAGAATTTTTTGGAAGCTAAAATTATATCAGAGTGAGGTCCTCTGAAATCATTTTAGCTTTCAATTTACCCGATTTTATATTTGATGTATTTAGCAAATCAATTTTTCCAATAAAATTTGATTTCTGTTTTGTGAATTTCTAATATTAATTTATAATTGCAGGAAGAAAGAATTAATGTATTGGGCATGGCTTGGCCAGCTGGATAACAGCAATTGCAAGTGCTCATCCGTTAAGAATTTAGACAAAGAGAATCGAAAATGGCAGGACTCTCCATCATCACCAACATGTAAATAAAGTTATTCTTAATTTAATTTAAAAATAGATTGATAGAAAATCACTTTTAATCTAGAATCTGACAAATATAGTATCTCCCTGAAACAAGTCAGAGAATCTTTTCTTGTCGTCTGTGCTGTTAAATTAGATTTATCGTGACCTTCAAAAATGCCCAGATATTTCCAACTGACCGACAAATCTCGGTTATGGGCTTCCCGTCTGTATTCAATATAGTGTGTTTTCATCCATTCTGGTTTTGATTGTTGCTTTTAGTGTTATAATTTCCTTAATTTAAAAATAGATTGATAGAAAATCACTTTTAATCTATAATCCCACACATATAGTATCTCCCTGAAACAAGTCAAAGAATCTTTTCCTTTAGTTCTTTGGGACTTCTGTCCACTGATCGACAAATCTCCGTTATGGGCTTCCCGTCTGTATTAATAGTGTGCTTTCATCCTTTAGTTCTTTGGGACTTCTGTCCTCTGATCGACAAATCTCCGTTATGGGACTTAATAGTGTGCTTTCATCCATTCTGGTTTTGATTGTTAGATGTAGGCTTTTCGTGTTATAATTTCCTTAATTTAAAAATAAATTGATAGAAAATCACTTTTAATCTATAATCCCACACATATAGTATCTCCCTGAATCAAGTCAAAAAATCTTGTCCTTTAGTTGTTTGGGACTTCTGTCATCTGTGCCATTAAATTAGATTTATCGTGGCTGAGTGGGTGGCCTTCAAAAATGCCCAGATATGGGCTTCCCGTCTCTATTGATCCATAACAGTATTTCATCAATAGTAAGATTAAGGTCCTCACGTTTGTCATTCTAATTTAATAGATTTTATTAAGGTCCTCACGCTTGTCATTCTAATTTAATAGATTTTATTTGATGCATTGGAAAATCAATTTTTCCAATAAAAAATTTGATTTCTGATTTGTGAA
Source organism: Picea engelmannii (assembly GCA_009831015.1). NCBI lineage: Eukaryota > Viridiplantae > Streptophyta > Pinopsida > Pinales > Pinaceae > Picea > Picea engelmannii. The sequence continues at coordinate 144,802 of ML794892.1, read as the reverse complement.
TTTTTAATAATATGTAATTACAAGAAGAAGGAATTACTATATTGGACATGGCTTGGAAATTACTATAAACAATATCTCCCTGAAATAAGTTAACGAGTCTTTTCCCTTACTTGTTTGGGCCTTCTACAGTCTATGCCGTTTAGATTACATTGAACGGTGGTTGAGACGGAAGACCCACTGAAGCCCAAATTTTCCAACTGACCCACGAAGCTCCCTTATGGGCTTCCCGTCGGTCGTACATAAAGTAAATGCTTGAACGATACATCTTCCCATCAGTCGTACATAAAGTAAATGCCACTGTACAAGTTTAAATTCCTGGAGGAGTCTATTCACACGCTCACTGATCAGTCCTCCCATTCGAATTCTTCGGTTAATTTTGTTCTAAATTCTTATTTTTGAAATCTGAAATTTGATCAGAATCTGTTTTAAAATTATTATTCGGTTCAAATTTATGAATTCCAATCAACTGAAATCAAAATCATCCCGGAATGCTCTTTAATGTCTGAAATAAGTTTGTGTTCAATGAAGTTTAGTTTACATTTGAGTTTCCAGAAATTGAGAATTAACTTTTTAAACTTAATTAACTATGAATTTACTATGAAAATGTGTTTTTTTTAAATATTAATTAATGTCAATGTCAAGTTTTTTGACAACACATTATTTTATTAAATAAAAATAAATTTATATTCATTAAACATAGTGCTTTTTGGTTGTGAGAAGAATATTATATCCATTTCCACCGTATTCTATCTTCAACATAATTATTCCCCTTTTAATATCAAGAGTTAGTTATCAAATGTGCTTTTTCTTAGAATATTTAGATGCCTAGTTATTTTTTTTACAAGTCAGGGGACAAAGAAATTAAATGTGCTTTTGTAGAAGCTTAGAATTTCTAGATGTCTAGTTATCTTTGTTTTTTACAAGTCATGAGAAATAGAAATTGTGTATTTATAATAAAAATAAAAATAATATTTTTATTATTATTTTAGATGAATTCAAATTTGAAATATCAATTCATTTTGATGATGGTGAGGATTAAGTTATTGATGTTTGTTTGTTATGATAGTAGTTAATACTTAAATGTTATAAGGTATTTAATTAATTTCATGTTAATTTCTTTAGATAAAGTGTGATTGGGGTCACAAGTACATTCAACTCATATAATGTTATATAATGATTTGTTATATAATGTTATAAGGAGTATTAGTTTTTATTCTAGAAAATGGATTAAAAATGGATTATGAACTAATTTAAATTGAATTCAAGTAGACATTTGATTTTCACAATTCTATTCTTATTTTAATCTTACACTATCATATTCTAGAAGCACCTCCCTTCATATTATCTATTCAAAGTTTTGTTTGGTTCACTTGGCATGTCTAATTTTACAAAAAGAGTGATGAAAGATTTGTTGTTTTTGCCATTTAAAGAAAAAAATTATTACATAAGAAGATCTAAATGCTACAAGAGGAACACATAAAAAGAGATGGTTGTGATTTTTCCTATGAAATTACATCAATTACATTTAGGTGTTCATCTCACAAAATATCAAACTTCATTCATCTTTATTTTCCTTTTTCAATCATCTTATTAATGTTTATTGTTTTACTTTCCTCTTTCAATCAACTTATGTGACTTTTGAGTTGTTTTAAGATTAAATATTTCATTTTTTTATTAGCTCAAAACAAATACTATTTGTCTAACTTTTTTTTTATGAAATTTACATTAAATATTTTAGAATATATTCCAAATTACTATTATTTGAATTACTAAATTTAATTGTAATGAATAATTTAGAAGAAATTCCACATTATTATTACTTATATCACTTTGTAAATCAATATTTTATTTTTTAATTTATTATCTTTGAAATCTATAAGGCTCGATCTTATTTTACTACCTTTTTTTTTTAAGTAAGAAGTATGATATATTAAAATCCTTCCAGAGCCAAAAGCGAGTTCCAAAGTACAGATATGGTCATGTTATAATTATTGGACTACCCCAACAGAGGGGAAACTAGTCCAGTCAGCAGAGTAGTCAGCATAAGTAATATGATACACTAAGAAGAGGAAAGTCCTAGACAACCTAGAAATCAATTGAAACTAAAAACATCTGACAAGATCTAAAATGAAAACAAGGCCTAAACATCTGGCATATAACCTGGCCAGGTGGCATGGAGGTCCTCAGTCCAGAGTTCCTCCTCGACATATGTCACCTCGTCTGCCCATTGCACGTCGACTTTCTCTTTGGTCGCGATTCTGTCATCACCTTTCGTGATATCCTGCAGTGGTCCCTTTACTGAGTTCACCTCCACAGTCATGGCCTCCTGCCCATCCTGTTCCAGCCCAAACTCTATTGAGCACTGCATCGTGACGTTTCTGCCCTCGGTAGTTGCACCGGGTTCCTGCACTGAAGTCGCTCCTGTCGGGTCCATGTGGAAAGCCTCGTGCATGGAGGAGGGAAGCTGAAGAAGGACCGACACCTTTTCATCTATGGTTTGCAAGAGAAAATGAAGGTCCTCCATCCCCTCGCGGAGTTCAAAGACTAAGCCGTAAAAGATGGCTCGGTTGTCTTTAAGCTGCTCGCCATGGAAGGAGTCAGAGGATGGGTGCCCATTGTTCTCAGGCTTGCGCGGAGGAGGAGGCTCACCTCCTATGTTCCCTAGATAATCCAAGACTGGTATAGGAGCTGGCTCAGCCACAGGTGGGGCAGGAAGGAGATGCGAAGAGTAGCACAGCGGCCGGGGGATGATTGCTAGGCAATTGAACTACATAACCAGTGGAGTGGGAGGGGGAGTAATGGAAGGCTCAGCTTGGATAGAAGGGGAGGAGAAGATGGAGGGTGAATCAAGAGGCGAGACCGAAGGCCGATGAGGTCTCCAGGGAGAACCCCTCCGCGGCCTGCCCCGTGGTCGCGGCATATGGTTAGGCTTGTAGCCGACCGCGGAGACAAGGTGCACCAAACAGAGGCAGAAGGCCTCGGGGCAATTAGGAGTTGCAGGGAGCCAAAAAATTCTAGCAGGAGAAAGCCATGGCAGCGAAGGGGGGAGCCCTTTGGACCGCAAGCAGAGACAAGGAATGCATACCAGAAGAAAAGCCATGCAAAGACATGTATTAGGAGAGGAGGACTGCATTAAATCCCTTTCACATCGAATTGAGAGCTAGTTAATGCTGGAGGAGGGTGGCGAGCGGTGGCACGAGCCCGTCACATGTCTCCAAGCCCCAGTCATTGGTGTCGGCCTCCGTTATGTGCCATGTGTTCCTCACTAACACCCCATCCGGGAGGACATCCACCATTCCATCTTTGCGGATACACTACTGAAGGATGGGGTAATTAGGTTCCAAGGCTGAGTTGCAGAGGAGTTTCGGTCCACTCCAGTTGGTGCCCATATTAGCCAGTTTATCCGCAACTTGATTCGCTTTCCTCCTAACATGGGCGGGAATGATAGCCAGACTTGGTCGCAGTGAATCGATGATGGTCTGTTGCCCATGTAAAAGTCTTCAACTAGGCAATATTTTGTCCGGGTTCGCTCCATTTAAAATTCTCCGCAGCAAGTTGATGATGATTTGAGAATCCCCCTAAATGATTAACTTGGTGAAATTGTTTTTGATGGCTACATGCAGTCCCTTGATAAGACCCTAGAGTTCTACTGCATTGTTCGTGGAATGACTGATGGAGCCAGTGCTTATGAGAAGGACGTGCCCATGATGGTTGCGGAAGACAATTCCGAAGCCTGCAACTCCTGGATTTCCCTTAGAGGCCTCATCAAAATTGAGCTTGATGAAATCCTTTGGGGGAGGAGACCAAAAGTAGGGGCTGCTAGAAGGGGGGGTCAGGGGAGAAGAGGGGTGAGCATGAAGGGAAGGGAGTGGAGTCCAAAGCCGAAGGATGGGGAGTTCGGAGGGAGTGTTGGTCAAGTCTGCGTTGGACCAAATCTGAAGGCAGAGAGTTTCCAAGATGTTGCGATAGCATTGATTCCAGCACTGTTGCCACGGGAGGGAGAGACCTATGAAGAATCTTATGTTCCTTTCTTTCCAGGTTTTCCAAAGGATAAAGCCTGGTAGAAGTTGCCAAATACGATTGAGAAGGGGGGAGTGGAAATCCTGGTCCCTCCATTTCATAATTGTTTCTAGGATGTTGTCTCTGCCGCGGTCCGAGGTGCGCATGATGAGTGCTGCTTGATCCCAGATTTGAGCAGTGTAATGGAAAGAATTGAGGAGATGGTTCATGGTTTCCTCTGCCTCTCCACAAAGTATGCATATAGAGGGCCCAACAAAGCCTCTTTTCGAGAGGTTGTCCCAGGTTAGGATGCTTGAATGGGCAACAAGCCAAAGGAAGAGGGTGATTTTTGGCCAGTGTTTAAGACTCCAGAGCTTGTGCCAAAATTTCGTATCAGGAAGGGGGTCTAAATGCGATTTGAGTTGGTATGATTCCCACGTGCTGAAGGTGCCCTGTGGCCTATATCCCCACCTCAGGATATCCTCTCCTGCAATTTTGGGAATTTTCCATTTGGCCATCTCTTCTTGCCAAGGTGCCAGATCCACATGCACCTCTAGGTTAATGCGTTCCCTATCTAAGTGCCAATGATGCCAGGTGTACTCCGGGGGATTGTCCTGCCAATAGTCAGCTACTCTTGTCAGGCCTACCCGAATATCTTGAGTGCATATGTTGGGGGCCCATTCCTCATTGCCCAGAACTGGTCATTGTTACCATAAATCTTTCCAGAAAAGGGCAGTCTCTCCATTTCGGATTTCCCAAAAGGTGTGCCTAGTCACCAGCTGTCTATTCTACTTGGTTGCTATACAAATTAAGGATCTCGGTTTATCCCCATACCAATGAATTAGGTTCTTATCTGCCAAATTTGGAGCGTATTTTTTCCTCCAGAGTCTGGCCCAGAGATCCTTAGGGATTTTTAACCATCGCCACCAAATTTTAGTGCTTAGAACCTTATTCGTTATGAAGGGATCCTGTAATCACAACCCTCCTTACTCCTTGGGCTGACAAAGTTTGTCCCAGCTGACCAACGCTATTTTCTTCCCTGTGTTGAGGCCTCGCCATATGAAGCTTATTTGTAGGTTCTTAATAGTTGTGAGGACAAATTTTGGGGCAACCAACGCAGAAAAGGAGTAAATCGGAAGGGCCTGGAGAACAGCCTGGAGAAGAGTAAGATGACTGGGAAGGTTTAAAGCTCTGAAGGTCCAAGAGGAAAGCCTTTTGGAAAAGGAGGATAAGAGATGTTCCCAGGAGGAATTCTGGAGGGCATTGTCGATCAAGGGGATGCCAAGGTATTTGGATGGAAGGGAGCTTCTATTGAAACCTAGGATGCCATAGATATGGTGCTGGATCGGAGGGGGTGTGTTGAAGAAAAAGATTTGGGATTTGTCCTTGTTGCATTCTAGACCTGAGGCATATGAGAAGGTTTGGAGGATTTTTAGGAGAGAGTTGGCTTCTCGGACCATAGGGCTGCGCATCAGGAGGTTGTCGTAATAAAATTGGCTATGCGAGATAGGAGGGGAGATGTCGTGCAAGGGTAGACCTGTCAGAAGGTTGTTTTCAATTGTTGCATGGATGGAGCGGCTAAGACCTTCAGCCAAGATGATGAAAAGGAAAGGGGAGATGGTATCTCCCTGTCTGATCCCTCTAGATGGGGAGAAGGGCCGCGAGGGAACACCATTAATGAGAAGATAGAAGAAAGTCGAGGAAGTTAGATTCATAATCCAGGTTACCCAGCTCTGAGCAAAACCAAAAGCCAGAAGCATTGTGCGCATATATTCCCAGTTGATCTTATCAAAGGCTTTAGAGACGTCTAATTTGAGGAGCATACCTGGTGTTTTGGTCTTCTGCAGAGAGTGGATCACTTCATGGGCTAGGATGACGCTGTCCAGGATTTGTCTTCCCTTAATGTAGCCTGATTGCTCCAGGGATATGATTGTCAGTAGGATGGGTTTGAGTCTCCTGGCTATCACTTTTGTAAGGAGTTTGTAGATGACATTGCACAGAGCTATAGGCCTGAACTGCTTGGGGTGATGTGCCTACCCTTCTTTGGGAACTAAGGTGAGGAAAGTAGAATTGAGAGCCTGGAGGACCTGTCCAGTGGCTCTAGAGTCCTCCAGAATTTCCCATACTTCTATCCTGATCATCGGCCAGCAGTGGTGAAAAAAGTCGCTGGTGAAACCGTCAGGACGAGGAGCCTTACATTTAGGGGTGTCCTGAAGTGCTTGGTCCACTTCCTCGATTGTGATGGGCCAGAGAAGAGATGCATTTTGCTCCGGGGTAACGAGAGAGGGCACATGCCACATTACCTTGTTGATGGCCTCATGTCTGTTCGGGAGGGGTTCTGTAAAGAGGTTTTGAAAATAGACTATCAAAGTGATTTCCATGTCACCATGGGAGTGAATGATGATCCCGTCATCAGAGATGAGGTGCGTGATCTTATTGGAGTTTCGTCTTTGGATAACAATTCTGTGAAAGAATTTGGTATTGTGTTCCCCTTCCTTGAGCCATTGGATACGCGATTTTTGTTTCCATAAGATCTCTTCTTGTCTTTTCCTCGCTTCGAGCTATTGATTTACTTTTATTTCCTGGGCTTTTAGCTCATTTGTTAACCCCTGCAGTCTAATCTGATGTTGAATCTCATCCATCTATTCCGACAGTTGTTTTTGGGAGTCGAATATATTTCCAAAGGTATGCTTGTTCCATAGTTTGAGAGTTTTCTTGAGATTCTTTAACTTTTGCTGAAATTTGTACATTTAGGATCCGCGAGGGACCTCTGCTTCCCTCCACCAATCCTGGATATTTTCTCAGAAATTAGGGTGGTCAAGCCAAAACTGTTCAAACCTGAAGGGTTTCTTACCAGGAGTGGCTGGGACATCCATCCATAACTGTAAAGGCCAATGATCTAACCCAGAGAAATTCAAGATTGTAGATTCCATTGTCGTACCGTCCATCATAAGTGATTCGGAAATGAGGAATCGATCCAGTTTGCAGGCGATTTGGTGTTTTCCAGTTTTTCTGTTTGTCCAAGTGTGAATTCCATTGTTGGTCTCCAGATATATTAGGTGAAGATCGTCTATGAGGCTATTGAAGTCACTGGAGTCTCGATCCAGTCGTCTTGATCCTCCTTTTTTTTCCTCCAGGCTGCAAATGATGTTGAAATCTCCACCAACGGTCCAGCTGTTATACTGTGTTAGGCTAGAAACATAACTCGGGCTCCTGAGGAAGGCTTGCTTATCCCTTGGGCTGGCCGGGCCGTAGACATTGGTTAGGTGTCTGGGCTTGTTTGAGCCTATGAGCCTGCAATCTGCTGTGATGGACCATTTAGTGGTGAAGAAGTTTTCCAGCAGCACTGCATTGATGTTCCACAGAATGGCCAATCCACCAACTGTACCTGTGGCATCTATTGAGACCGCTTCCCCTTGCTTCTAGCAGTAGGGAAGTAGCTTATCAATGTCTTCTTAAGTACATTTTGTTTCCTATAAAAGTACTATGTCTGGTTTTTCCTCTAGGATCAGATCCCGTAGCATTTTTTTCTTGCTACGTCCATTGAGGCCTTTGATATTCCATGAGATTATCTTCATAATTATGGGGGGGTGGGGAGAGGAGGGAAGATGTCTGAGATCAGGTGGATTTGTCCCGAGTTTACAATAAAGTTTCCTATTTCTTGTATGAGTTTGTTGGTGGATTTTCCCCACCTTTTCTTTTTGTCTTTCTGGGTTTTAATTGGGTTTTTTGACTGACTGCCCTGGATTCCTAGGGATTTGCTAGCTCAAGCTGAGGACCCAGCTGAGGAGTTGAGAAATACCTTGTTCACCTTCTGTAGTTGATCCCTGGGTATAGTGTAAAGTTTTTGCTGCCTGTAGGCATGCTCGAGGTGCTCCAGATCCACCCTGGCTAGGTCTTGCTGCTCTAGCTCCATATCCGCCTCCCCGTCCTCTGTCTCTTGCAAGTCTTGTGGATCTTGAGCAATGTTGAGGGGAGGGAGATCAGACTCCTTGCCCTGGGGGGGCTGTTCAGTTCCTTGGCATGTGGATTGAGGTACATTTCCCGGAGGAGGTACATTTGGGTTCACAGGGGTTGTGGGGTTTTCTGGTTGGCCTTGTAAGATTGCAAACTTATGCTAGTTGAGGGATATTTACTTACCTAGGCCGGTTGTTTCCTTCCTCCTTATCGTCTTTTCCCCGCTGGTTGTACAAAGTCGTCCTTGTCCTTGCCTATTTCTGGGTTCCCTTCTTTGTGAGCCGTATTGAGAGGGCACTCTCTGAAGAAGTGACCATGTTCGTGGCATTTCCTACATCGGAATGGGATGTGCTCATAGTCGATGGTTTGGGACCAGTCCTCAACATGATATTCCAGCGTAATGGATCCAGGGAGCGGCTTATCTATGTTCAGGTACACAGAGATTCGTGCATAAGATGTATAGTGCCGCTGCTTGATGGCTTTGGAGGACTTGACATAATTTCCAATGGTATTGCCAATGCCAACAAAGACCTCTTCCAGCCAGAATTCCTTGGACAGAGAGTATAATCTTATCCATACCGGTGCATGGGCAAAGTCTTCCTTCTCAGGGCTGAACTTCTCAGTCCAGAATCTTAAAAAAAGTCTTGTCGAGTTGTAGAAGTATGGGCCCCCATCAAAGATGCGATTGCAATCCTCAAGGTTGTGGAGGATAATTGTGAAAAACCCCTTGGAACCCATTTGTAGCTCATAGTGACCTTTTGGTTTCCACCAATATTGTATCCATTTGATCAGATCTCGCTCAGAAGGCCAGAGCCCTAGAAATTTTCCCACCAAGGCATAGTCTCGCATGTATTGCTTCTGCTCTTCAATGCGTGATGAGCTAATAACATATTTTGGGGCCTGTGGTGCCTGTGGGATGCATTTACCCGGCATCCATGGGGTTGACGCAGTTGCAGGGATAGTCTCTCTATCTGGATCGATGTCCATCTCCCAATCCTTGAAGGTTCCTTCCACGAGGAGCTTCGCACGCAAGTCTGGTGGCATCTCAAAGGTTGGATGTTTCACCCCTTCTGTAGGATTTCCATTTGCCATGATTTGGCTATAGGAGGCGCCCCTTGGCTCCCCCTCCCTGCGTGTCCTGAGCCCTAGTGGGGCGGTAGTTGTGGTATCACAAATTAAAGCTGCGGGGAAGCCCTAAACCCTCGTCATAGAGCCGATATCTCCAAAACCGAATAATCCTAATTTTACTACCTTGATATTAGTTCCAACTCTTCTTTTTTTCCTTGACACTCTAATATTGTGTTTTTTGTCCTTTTATAATTATCTATGACCAGGAAGAGAATCAATCAATGATTCAACTATTCATAGAGAGTAATTGATGTTTTTTCATGGATACACAACTTACAAATATCTTGGAAGAACTTCTTACTTAAATAGAGTTTCTATAACACTTTTAAAGTATCCATAGTTTTTTTAAATTTTGTATTTCAATAATTTATTTATTTATATATCACTAGATTTATTTATTACTACTATTTAATCTAAATCTAGTTTCTATATA
>ML794892.1:107647-123499 GCA_009831015.1 Picea engelmannii | reverse complement strand
CTACATTGATTTTGAACTCTAATCCACAATAACATAAATTTCAACAAGTTTATACAAAAATAGTGCCCCTTTACTACCATATTGATGAATATGCACATTGACAAGTTAGATGTATACATAAAGTTAACTACAATTCTCTTATAGTAGATTTTTGTTTACCATATCTTTCAAGTTTTGTTTTGTATTATATTTGATTTTTTACTCTACTCATACAATAGAGACAACATCAACAACATCGCTCAAAACAAACAATAGAGACAACATCGCTCAAAAAAAATGTATAGAGTGATTAAATAAAGCGTAGTTATAAGGAGACTGAATCTAAAACATATGTATAACGTGTAGTTATAAAGGGACTGAATGTAAGAAAAATGTATAAAGTGATCAAATAAAGTGTAGTTATAAAGGGACCCAATCTTAAAATCTATTGCACTTTCAAAAAGCATTTACAAAAGCAGTTACCCTTTCCTATCATACCAATGAATATGTACATTAACAAAATCATTAAAGGTATGTAGATGAGAAAGGAAGAGGAAATGTTCACGTACAGTTCACACAGAAGAGTCGAAGTAAGTGAGGAATTTGAAATGTTGCATATACAACTAATGCTATCATTTACTAAGTGAAATGTTAGGACGAATAGGGGAAGATTATTTTACGACATATATTTCCACTGCATCAGTGGTTATCTCTTACCTGTAGTGATGAGTAACTCTTAAGTGGACTCTGTGAATACAATTTATGCAAATATTGGACTGAATGTTGGAAGATCCCCCCCTGTAGTGGAATGGCATGCATTGCTCCTATACCCAGCATGGACACTCATCTGTTGTGACCTTTATGTATGTGACCCTTTGCCATGTTGGGTGCAATGTTTTTCCCTTCCCCTTCCGCTTACACTTCCTCTTATAGGACTATATTCCCACTATGGCATAAGCATATATTTCCCCACAGGAATGGTTCTCTCTCCCTTTAAGCAAGGGTTGATGCTTGACTGGACTCCCTTGAGTACAATTCATGCTTGTTCACCTTCATGGCTACATTTGGAAAACTTGGACTGACTGTTAGCCAGAAGATGGGCGATCCTTTTGATTCCCCATTGATGGGCCAGATGACTGCAATACCTTATTTATCTTTGGACAGTCTCATGGAAAGAGTAGAAAATAGGAAGACAGGGATTTGTGCTTGGTGCACATAAGGTGAATACAAATTATTTTTCCCAAATCTCTTTGATTACATTTTTAGCATCCAAAAACAACAAGGTCACTAGGTCAAAGAAACAATGGAAAAAATTCCTTTACTTTTTCTTTAGTAGACAATGAAATTCCCAATAAGGAGAAATGTAATGTTCTAGATGATAACAAGGTCAAACTATACTTTAAGTTGAATTATACTTTCATAGTAGTACACCAAATAAAAGGCATACAATTATAGGTGGGTATTTTAAAACTATACTTTAAGTTTAATTATACTTTCAGAGAAAGGCACCAAATAAAAGGCATATGATTATAGGTGGGTATTTTTAGTATTCTATGCTGCCAATAATTGGGGGTTCCTTGTCTTCTTTGGGAAGGTCAACAATGACATACACTATTTTGGCCTCACCGCATGGATTGACTAATGCTCTCAAATCTTCCTTCTTCTATTGGACGAAGTGAGGGAGGACCATGCCTCTTAACCATGCCTATGAAACAGGCATCAAATCTCACAAACGGAGGCAACACAGGCTAGTAAATGATGACATTGAAACCCAAAAGGATAACCTACATGCGAACAACTAGACATTTTTTTTCATAATGAACATGGATTTGTCTTTGTGGATTCACCAAATGAGAAACAAGGTCTTCAACAATCTTATGCTCGTCAAATGTTGTAGCTAAATTACCAATTCTAGGGAATTGGACTTGTTCTCAAGAATGATGCCAATTTTTGATGCCCAAACTTACCTCTGCAAATGTCAAGTCCAAACCCATATGATTGAGGCAAACCCAAGGTAACCTAGAAATGAGTTCTTGTCGCAAACCCCACTTTTCTCTCTTTAGAGATGGTGCATTTCTAGCTCAAGAGGAGTACCTTATTTGTTGTTCCTGATTTGAGTTAAACCTAGAAATTGTAATAGAATAAAATAGAAACATGTTGAACAGATCGAGTAAGAATGGATTTAGTAGGCTAGTTGGATGCTAAAGACTGGTGCTTTCCCATTAAGATATGGAGTTCTATGTTAACATACAAGACCTTGTCCTGGATGATGAAGAAATTTAAAGCCATTCTGAATTAATGAGTGACTCTTACCAAATGAATCAATGAAATTGTATATATCAATGCTATATGAGATCATTATTGATCTCTAATTGTATGTCCTGTGGTCAAAATGACTCACCAACACATCTCCTAAATGAGAAATAATAAATATTGTAAAATCTTACCTACCAAAATCGATGTGAATTTGACATATGGAACCCAAAATTCAATTATAGAAACCCTTTGTTGTTTCAAATCCTATAGAACTTGAGAAGTAGGCTATCTTTGTGGTGCACACGTGGCAATCTATGATTTGATGAGATTCTTATGTGTCACCCTACAATTTCTTCTCATCTACCACCATGGCCATGAGCGGGCCTAGAACTTCTTTCTTAGGGATCCATAAGTCTCTTGTCTATTATATGAGAAGGGTAGTGCTTAGGTTTCCCAGCCTCTATCGTTATTTCTTTGCACTCCACATTATTACTTAGGTGGAGTGTGAACCTCTCAATTCCCTTACTTCTTTCTTTGTTTCCCATGCCACTCCCTAGATTTTCATAGCCCCTTTTCTTTTGATCCTCATTCCTTAGCCTTTGTCTTTAACATGGAGTGTGGAACATGGAGGCAATAGCTCCCTCCAACTTATCTGATCCTCAAAAGGGTAGGGCTTAAGTTTCCCAGCCTCTAACCTTTATTAATTTGCATGAAATATCCTTGATCCCGTTGATCAGGATATTTACTATGGATCTAGGGTTTTGTCTCACATATATGATACACTAGGGGTTTCTAAATTCATTTTATCTACAGATTTGATACTCTCAAGGTTTTTGAAGACGTTTCAATTGTGTGATTGAGATGTTTATGGTTATTTCATGTGCATGTTGTATATTATTTTTTAAACAGTATATAGATGATGCATGCAGAAATAAATAACATCAACCGCCCAATAATATGTATTATGAGACTCAATCATGGAAATACAATGATATATTGGAAATATAGAATATAGTCGTCAGTTAGATCACATGGATCATCACTGGAATACAAGAAAATAACATAAAAATACTCGTGATCATAAGATGAAGGCATATCTGATGCATGCATGGATAAATCAACAAAAATAGGCGATCCCGGAGAAATACGGTAACTGTTACAAGTTGGAAAACTCATCCGTAAGCTTATACCCATCGGAATGAGCTGGAATCTGTCCCAATAGAAGCGCCTTGGCCTTTGGAATGATATTGATGAGTGTCTGGAGAAAGATCTGATCTCTGATGTACTGGATCTCACCCCTAGGGGTTTACGAGCCTCCTGGGACTCTGGATGCATCCCAAATTATTCCACCAACAGAATCAGCTGCTATAGGACTCAAAATGATCACCTCGCTAAATGTGGAACTGGGTCGGAAGGGTTTCCCCGAATCTACTCTAATACTTCACCTACAACCCCAAATGTCCGTCCGAAAGAGTTTCACCCTAAATGGTTGGATGATGCGCTATGAAGGATTCCACCGTCAAAATCTGATGGAAAGTGTCTCAATCTAAGCACCTTGGTTGGATCTCAACTGGTTTGGAAGGAAACTGCAATCTAATCTATGCCCTCATGCAGCTCCACAAACCCTCAATCTGACTTGTTCCCTCACTGGTTCAGTTGTGCACACTGTAACTGGATGCTCCTGAATATCACAGTGAAATACCTGGATGGTATCTTCGATGGGATAGGGTGTGTCTCTCAACACTGAAACCAATCAATGGTGTTGGTTTCCTCCAGAAATCCACAAAACAATAGAATTTGGATCTCTTCCTCCTCTGGGAACTCTCAACATCAAATCATAACAATGCATAATGAGGAATTAGGTCAAAGTCCTTCCTTTATACCCTTCTCAATATAATTCACCATTGACCTCACTTAAGCTAGCCACTTTTCCTCCTAAGGTGAATAATTAATTAATTAAGTCCCCCTTTATAACCTTTTCATTCTAATTCTTCATTGAGTTAGGCTTAAGTGACTTTTCCTAAGATTTTTGGCTTAATTCATCGTTTAGTCACCAAATCATCCTTATTTCTACATCTTGTTCCATGTTTGTGCTTGAATATAGTCTATGGGAACAATTAGACAACTAAGCCACTCCCTTCTGACCTACTCTTGTGAACGAGACATCACAATCCTCCCTTCCCAAGATTGCTTGTCCTCAAGCAACATCAATCCTGGGTGTTGGAAAATGTGCTCTCCCTCCCATGTGGCATCCTCCACTAGAGGACCACTCCATATAACCGAGCACTCCCTGATGACCCTGCTCCTCAACCTCTACTCTCTCTGATCTAATACCTCCTCCATCACTAGCTCCAACTGGCCCTCCTCATCCAAGGGTGGAAACTCCTTTTAAATACTAATATGTTGTCCCACAACCTCTTTAAGGCAAGAGACGTGAAAAATGATATGAATCTTGCTACCCTCCAGTAGATCTAGCTCATATGCCACCTCACCTATCTTCTTGATGACTCTGTATGGTCCATAAAACTTTGGCTTCAGCTTCTCTGCTTCCCTCCTCTTCAAGGAGGACTGTCTGTATGGTTGTATTCACAGAAAAAACAAATCCCCTACCACAAAACTGCACTCGACTCTGTGTTGGTCTACATACACATTTTGTTGGTTCTGATTCGTCTGCAATTTCTCCCTCACTGACCTTAGAATCCTCCAACTCTCCTCCACCTAGTCTTTGGCCCTCAGGACCCTGCTGTCCCCAAAAACAGTCTCCAAAAAGGAGGGTGCATCGTATTCATACAATGCCCTGAACAGTGACATCCTGGTGGACATATGGTAAGTTGTGTTGTAACAATACTCACCCATGTCTGTTGTTGCCCGCCCACATAGTTCCTCAGGTACCCCTCCACCCATCTATTGAAGATCTATGTATGTCCATCTGTCTGTGGGTGGTATCTAGCTCTGTGCGTGTCAACCTGAACAGCTCCTGCCAAAATATGGTGATAAACTGCCCATATCTATGACTGACTATTTTCCTTGTCGTATATCAGATAGAGTCTCTCCGACTCATTGAGCTTCCTTCTCTCAAACACAATCAGGTTTCCCCCTTGCATCAAAACTGCTCCAATTCCCACCTTTGATGCATCGCACTCTAAGACAAACAACTGCGAGAAGTTTGGAAGGGCTAGAACATGGCATGTGCTCATAACCTCCTTCATTTTGTCGAATGCCTATTGTGACTCCTCTGTCCAGTGAAAACAACCCTTCTTGGTCAAGTCTTTGAGTGGTGCTCCCGAGTCCCAATTGTGAAAAGACCTTGACGAACCGCCCGTAGTAACTGCATAACCCAAAGAATTCTTTTAGTTCTGTGAGGTTCTGGGGCATTGACCAATCCAAAATGGCCCTAATATTTTCCTGATGAACCTATACTCCCTACTCACTGATGATATGCCCCAAGTACAGTAGTTCTCTCATGCCAAATTCACATTTGGATTCTTTGGCATATAGTGATTGTGCCTGCATAATATCTAAGACCTCCCCCAAATGTGCTAGATGCTCGTCCCATGTCTTGTTGTAGATCAATATATCGTCGAAGAATACCAGAAGGTACTTCCTCAACTACCCTCTAAACATGTGAGTCATGCAATACTTGAAATTGGTTGGTGCGTTGGTCAATCCAAACGGCATGACCAAGAACTCAAAGTGTCTGAAATGGCACCGGAATGTTGTCTTCTCAATGTCCTACTCCCTAATATTGATTTGATGGTATCCTGAGCCTAGATCAATCTTAGTGAAGAAGACTGCCCCATGTAACTCATCCATCAGATCATCTATGTGTGGAATGGGGTAACGATTCTTGATCATTTTCTTCTTCAGCGCTCTGTAATCAATGCACATCTGTAATGTGCCATCCTTCTTCAGTACCAGAATGACTAAAGATGAAAAATGACTCATGTTGGGCCTGATGTGCCCAGCATGAGTCCTAGATGTATTTGCTTACCTAGGTTCAGTTGTTTCATAATCTTCCTTTGGATATCTATATTTTTTTAAGCCAATGACAATTGGTTAAATCAAAATATCTCAATGGGCCTTTTGAAGCTCCTTTAATTAGAGAGTAACCTCCTTTATAATCATCCATTGTGAGCTTTGAATATACTTTTTTAATTAATAAAAAAAATTCCCAGTATTTGTGATATATATATATATATATATATATATATATACATAATTTTAATATTATAATTGTCATGTCCCCACAATGTGCCTTGTGATCATGCACCTCTTGAGGTCGTGCAACACAACAATGTTTCTCACTTGGTTTCTTGGCAGAACAAAGAATACTTCGTCTGGGCTAGTCGGTAACTGACGCAACGTCGTGCCCTCGACGACACAGTCGCTCCTCACCAGGATATTCGCTTTCCATGGGCCCGAAGAACTCGACAGTTCTTCTCTCTTCCTATCGGATTCTCTGCACCCACAGTTCACTCCTCTCTATTCTCTTTTTCCCTACTCGGGGAATCGGGACTTCGCCTCTCACGCTACCAACCACTCAGGAATTCAACTCTCGATACCCGATGTGTCGAGATGCCGAGATTCACGATCTCACGATCTCGCGGCTTCACTTCCAACGAGTTCAGATTTACTTCGCCTTGACTTCCGAGGCCCGAGTTGCCGATACCCGAGTATCGCTACCTCGTCCCCTCGCGCGTTTGCCACTTATGAGACCAGTCTCTTGACCCTTCAAATCCTGAGATCCGATGTCCCGAGGTCACGTGCCACCTGTCCCTCCGACAGATCGACGGCTCCCACGGAGTCTGGGAATCACTACTTGCGATATCGACGTGCATGCAACCCTTGCGCTTGCCAACCTCGCTATGCCGATAGCGACAACAAGTGGGTTCTACTTGCGTTTTAAGGTTAACTCTCTCCCTTAAATTCAAGTCGTCGATTCTCTTCCTCTTGAAGAGTCCTTCGCTCGGAAACTTCTTCCGTTCAGCTGCACCTAGGTCTGTTCCACAATACTTACAAGGAACTCTCCCTCCTGAGCTTTCCCCAACTTTCTACTCAGAACCACTCTTTGAGACTTCAATTCTTCCACATAATCATATACACGGCATATGAAAGAAGTAAGTAACAGGAAGCAAATATACAAAGGCACAATGCCAACAACACACATAAAATAAACATGTTCATGGGATTTAACCACAACCCTCCTGTTCTTCTCTTCCCAGGCTTGCCTCTGGGACTTTAACTCTTCTGCACTTCACCTGCATGGTTCGAATAACTCAGCATGACTTCTGAGCAAACTAAGTTGAGGGTTTAATTGTCAAGCTTCCTCAACGCACTCTATGCGGAGGTGTTCCACTGCACTCTATGCAGGAATCTCCTAGCTTAAACAGAGAAACGATTGAAACTCATTCTCTCATTCCCTCAGATTTTGAACTTGCCATGCAATCACATATGCAGCATATAGACAATAGGAAAAACAAGAAGCAAATATGCAACAACATAATATCAACAACACATAGAGAATAATCATAGCCATGAAATTGAATGAAAGTTTTACTATTAATTCAATACTGTACATGGGGATTCTTCACCAGTTCTCTGAGTTGCTCTCCTTCTGCTCCTAAATGCTAATACTCAATAATATGAATGCGAATCATACAATGATACAAAGGAGGGTGCCTATATTCCGTTTTCCCTCTCGAAAGCAAAACTGTCTAATCTATAGTTAATTCCTATCTAACAGTATTAATTCTAATAAATGCCTTCTTATCTATAATACTATACAAGTACGCTTAGCTTTGAATGCCTTCATTTAAACAGCGGCGTAACAATCTTCAAAGTAATTCAAAAATGCATGTGCTGGCGCTGTCCAGCTGTATTCTCATTATCCTCACTCTGGCTCGCTTGATGAAGTCGTAGATGCTCCTGCATCATACTCCTCGGCTCAAAATATTTCATGGGATCCTATCCATGAGCTCCTGCACGATGTGACCATGCTTCTGTATGACTGCCTCTGTTTCCCAGCTGGCATCCTCCACTGGGTGATTCTTCCACTTCACGAGGTACTCGAAATACTGGTTCCTCCTGGTCTTTCTGCCTACCCTTTTATCCAGTATGCACTCCATCTGAGGCTTCTGTGCAACTGGTAATTGTTTCTGCCACTGGACCACTGGTTCCTCAGTTCCAGTGTCTGCTTCTTTAGCCCTGTATGGGTATAAATCCGAAATATTGAAAATCAGAGATATCCCGATGCCTTCTGGCAATTCAAGCTCATACGCATTCTCGCCAAATTTCCTCAGAATTATGCATGGCCCGATTTTCTTCATCTTGAGCTTGTTGTACGTTCCCCTTGGGAACATTTCCTTCCTCAAGTGCGCCAGAACCATGTCTCCAACTTCAAACTAAAGTTGTCTCTTCCGCTGGTCGGCTCTGTGCTTGTACTCCTTATTGGACTTTTGCAGTCGCTGCTTCACCTCTTCGTGAAGTTCTTGCATCGCCTCAACGAATTCTTCAGCTCTCGTGCTGCTAGTCTCAGCCTGTTCTGACTCCCTGAGCTCAGAAACTCCTCTCGGCTGTGTCCCAAACAAAATTTGAAACGGGCTCTTACCTGTACTCCGATTCACAGAATCGTTGTACGCAAACTCTGCCTGTGGTAGGATCTGATCCCAACTGTTGTGATGCTCAGTCACCAGGCTTCTCAACAGATCCCCTAGGCTTCTATTGACCACTTCCGTCTGCCCATGTGTTTGCAGATGGTATGCTGAGCTAAATGCTAAATCAGTCCCTAGCTTCTTCCATAACATCCTCCAAAAATGACCTATGAACCTCGTATCCCTATTTGAGACTATGCTTCTCGGAAATCCATGCAACCGCACAATCTCTTTGAAAAACAAATTCACGATGTGGGTTGCATCATTGGTCTTATGACACGGGATAAAATGTGCCATTTTAGAGAACCTGTGCACCACCACAAAGATGGAATCAACTCCCCGTTGTGTTCTCGGTAAACCCAAAAAAAAATCCATATTGATCGCCTCCCATGGCCTCTCAGGTACGGGCAATGGCTGATAGAACCCTGTGTTCTGCTTTCTGCCCTTCGCGTGTTGACAAATCCTGCATCGGTCAACAAATATTTTAACATTAGCTCGCATCCCCGTCCAAAAATACGATTCGGTCAGCTTGGAGAATGTTTTGTCGTGCCCAAAATGACCTGCTAAGCCCCCGCTGTGCTTCTCTTTCACCAAATTCTCTCTCATAGAGTAGTTCGGAATGCACATTTGATTGCCCCGAAATAGCAGCCCTTCCTGGATCATGAAGTCAATCCACGGGCTCCGATCTCTGAGAACGGGATTCTCAGCTGCCTCGTACGCTTCTGCGAAATCTGCATCACCTGCATATATGTCTTTCAGATTTTCAAAACCCAAAGTCTTGACCCTGAATTCCTGCAGCAATAAACATTTTCTGCTCAAGGCATCAACCACCTTGTTCGCAGTTCCTGAAATGTGCTTTATCACAAATGTAAAATTCTGCATATATTCCACCCACTTTGCATGTTTCTGGTTCAACTTCTCCAGTTGACTCATGAACTGCAATGCATGCTTATCACTATATAAAATGAATTCCTTGGGTATGAGATAATGACTCCACTTTTTCAATGCATGTATAATGGCATAGAACTCTTTATCGTACATGGAGTACTTCAGCTTTGCATCATCCAGCTTCTCACTGTAATATGCAACAGGTCTGTCATCCTGACTCAAGACCCCTCCAACAACATATCCACTAGCATCACACTTCACTTGGAAGGTCTTTTGAAAATCCGGAAGCACCAGAATTGGCTGCTCTATAATCTTTCGCTTCAACAAATTGAAGCTCTTCTTAGCCTCGGTTGTCCAATGAAAAACTTTATGCCACTTCTTCACTGTGTCCATCATTGCTGCGTTGATTCCACTAAAATTTCGAATGAACTTCCTGTAGAAACTAGCCAGTCCATGAAAGCTCCTTACCTCAAAAACATTCCTCGGCGATGGCCAATTCCTGATTACTTCCACCTTCTCAGGATCCATCTTTAATTCATTTTCTGAGACTACAAAGCCCAAATAAATGAGTTCTGTCTGCATGAAGGAACACTTCTTCAAATTGATCAGCAACTTCTCTTGCTGTAATCTTCTCATCACAGTGGCTAAATGCCTCAAGTGTTCAGCCTTTGTCTTGCTGAAAATCAATATGTCATCCAAGTATACGACCACAAATTTGCCAATGAATTCCTACAGGACTTCATTCATCAGCCTCATAAAAGTGCTTGGAGCATTTGTCAAGCCAAATGGCATGACTAACCATTCGTACAAACCCTCGTTTGTTTTGAATGTCGTCTTCCATTCATCTCCCTCTCGCATCCGGATCTGATGATATCTGCTCTTGAGATCTATTTTGGAAAAGTAATTTTCCCCACTTAGGCAATCCATCAGATCATCCATTCTCGGCAGTGGGAATCTGTACCTGATGATGATTTTATTTATCGCCCTGGAGTCTGTACACATCCTCCAGCCTCCATCCTTCTTCGGACTCAGTACCATTGGAATGGCACACGGACTAAGACTTTCTTGGACCAGTCCCTTGTCCTACAAATCTTGTACCTGCCTTTTGACTTCCTCATTCTCTTGAGGTGTCAACCTATACGCTACCTTGTTTGGTAAACTTGCTCCAGGTATGAGGTCAATGTGGTGACTCACACTCCGCATCGGTGGAAACGAACGAGGTAGTTCGTCCACGATGATATCAGCGAACTCTCCCAGCAGTTCCTGAATATCTTCTGGCAAGTCGTCCACTCTTGTGCTTGTCACAATTCTCGGTTTCCTGACAACAAAGAATTGTGGATCTCCATTCTTCTCGATCTTTGTGAGAAGTTCTTTCCCACTCATGAGAAGTATCGTGCTGCTCACTTCCGGCTTCACTTCTTTATATTTTATCGGAAGCAATCTATGTGTTCTCCCATCCTTCTCCAAGGTATATGTGTTCATCCTCCCATCATGAACAACATTTCTATCGTACTGCCATGGTCTACCCAGCAATATGTGACATACATCCATGGGAATGACATCACACAGAATCTCATCCTGGTAATTTCCAATCTTGAATTTTACTAAGCATTGTTTAGTGACACTTACCCAGTGTCCTTTCTGTAACCACGAGACTTTGTATGGACTCAGGTGCTTAGTTGTCTCCATCTCCAGTTTCTCCACCATCTCGGTCGAAACGAGATTGTCAGTGCTCCCACTGTCAACTATGACCTTGCACTTTCTTCCCTTGGCTGTACAAGCCGTTCTGAACAGTCTGCTCCACTGCAATGAGCTGTCCACCTCTTTCTCAGGTGCCAAAAGAATTTTGTGTGTCCCAAGCGATCTTCCTCTGTCCGCATCCTCGCTTTCAACATCATGCCTCTGCTGCGCCTCAGCTATGTGAGCTTCACTTCTGTCCATCTTCCTCTCTGGACAGTCAACGGCTTTGTGTCTGTCTTTTCCACACGTGAAACATGTGATAACTCCTCCACGGCCTCTTCCTCTACCTCGGGTACGAGGAATTACATTTGCGTCAGCATATCCGCCACCCTGCCTGGTATGTTGCCTCCTCGGCTCAAAGTTTTGTTGCCTTTGTTCAAATTGTGGTTGCCTCTGCTGCGAGGTTCCACCTCTCTCAGCCTTTCCCTGAGGCCTCTTCCAATCCTCTTTGGGCTTCTGGTGTTCTTTCTGGGTAACCTCCTTGCCTCTGGGCTGACTTCTGCCTCGCCCTCGCTAACCTTGCTTGCGGTTCAGCTTCTCTTCGTCTTTTAGAGCCATATGGTACGCATCCTCAACTGTCCTGATAGTCAGCATGCTTAGCTCATCCTGAATGTCATACCTGAGACCATTCAGGTATCTCGCCACCTTTTCATCATCACTCTCCCGATGACCAGCTCTGATGTTGAGTCGGTAGAATTCCTCGGTGTACTCTTTCACCGTCATCAGTTTCTGTCTCAGGTTCTGCAGGCGCCTGAACAGAGTGATCTGATAATCTCTGGGAATGAACTTCGCCTTCATCTTGGTGATCATCCGATCCCATTTTTTGATCTTCTGTTTGCCTTTGGAACATCTGTCTGCCTGCAGCTCATCCCACCATAAGGCTGCATGTCCCTTCAACTTCGTAACAGCATGCCTTACCTTCTTGTCCTCTTCGATATCTTCGTAATCGAAGTAGGTATCCAATGCTCGGATCCAATCCAGCAATTCCTCTGCATTTAGACTTCCCTCATAGACGGGAATGTCCATCTTCGTCTTCGAGCTCATCCTTGAAATGGCTCTAATCAGCCTTTCGGTTGATGCATTCTCTGCTGTAACTTCTTCGGCATGTCCAGCTTCCTCTTCAACTTTGGAATCACTGAACTCTCCTGCGCCAGTCCTGCGTCTCTGCGCAGTCTCCATCTCCTCGAGCCTTGCTCGAAGATCTCGCATTTGTCTCTCTATCTCTGGGTTCCCTACCGGTCTACCCCTTCTTCGGGCATCCCTGTCCTCACGATCAGGTGACTTCCTTTCTCTCCTGGGCAGCATTCTGTATTCGTTTCTCTTTGTTACCTGAACAAAGAGAACTTTCAAGTCGTGAGTATCAGAGTGCTTTCTCTTTCTCCTTCTCTCGCCTTCAATATACCGACAAGATTACATGGCTCTGATACCACTCTAACACAACGTCGTTCCCTCGATGGCACAGTCGCTCCTCACCAGGATCTTCGCTTTCCATGGGCCCGAAGAACTCGACGGTTCTTCTCTCTTCCTATTAGATTCTCTGCACCCACAGTTCACTCCTCTCTATTCTCTTTTTCCCTGCTCGGGGAATTGGGACTTCGCCTCTCGCGCTACCAGCCACTCGGGAATTCAACTCCCGATACCCGATGTGCCGAGATGATGAGATTCATGATCTCGCAATCTCGCGGCTTCGCTTCCCGCGAGTTCAGATTTACTTCACCTTGACTTCCGAGGCCCGAGTCACCGATACCCGAGTATCGCTACCTCGTCCCCTCGTGAGTTTTCCACTTATGAGACCAGTCGCTTGACCCTTCAACTCCTGAGATCCGATGTCCCGAGGTCACGTGCCACCTATCCCTTCGACAGATCGACGGCTCCCACGGAGTCTGGGAATCGCTACTCGCGATATCGACGTGCATGCAACCCTTATGCTCGCCAACCCCGCTATGCCGATATGCGACAGCAAGTGGGTTCTACTTGTGTTTGAAGCTTAACTCTCTCCCTGAAATTCAAGTCGTTGATTCTCTTCCTCTTGAGGAGTCCTTCGCTCCGAAACTTCTTCCGTTCGGCTTCACCTGGGTCTGTTCCATAATACTTACAAGGAACTCTCCCTCCTGAGCTTTCCCCAACTTTCTACTCAGAACCACTCTCTGAGACTTGAATTCTTCCACATAATCATATACACGGCATATGAAAGAAGTAAGTAACAGGAAGCAAATATACAAAGGCACAATGCCAACAACACACAGAAAATAAACATGTTCATGGGATTTAACCACTGCCCTCCTGTTCTTCTCTTCCCAGGCTTGCCTCTGGGACTTTAACTCTTCTGCACTTCACCTGCATGGTTTGAATAACTCAGCATGACTTCTGATCAAACTAAGATGAGGGTTTAATTGTCAAGCTTCCTCAACGCACTCTATGTGGAGGTGTTCCACTGCACTCTATGCAGGAATCTCCTAGCTTAAACAGAGAAACGATTGAAAATCATTCTCTCATTCCCTCAGATTTTGAACTTGCCATGCAATCACATATGCATCATATAGACAATAGGCAAAACAAGAAGCAAATATGCAACAACATAATATCAACAACACACAGAGAATAATCACAGCCATGAAATTGAATCAAAGTTGTACTATTAATTCAATATTGTACATGGGGATTCTTCACCAGTTCTCTGAGTTGCTCTCCTTCTTCTCTTGAATGCTAATGCTCAATAATCTGAATGCGAATCATACAATGATACAAAGGAGGGTGCCTATATTTCGTTTTCCCTCTCAAAAGCAAAACTGTCTAATCTATAGTTAATTCCTATCTAATAGTATTAATTCTAATAAATGCCTTCTTATCTATAATACTATACAAGTGCGCTCAGCTATGAATGCCTTCATTTAAACGGCGGCACAACAATCTTCAAAGTAATTCAAAAATGTATGTGTTGGCGCTGTCCAGCTGTATTCTCATTATCCTCACTCTGGCTCGCTTGATGAAGTCGTAGATGCTCCTGCATCAGTAACCTAGAATGAAGTACGTGTATTCTCTATGTTAATATGTGACATGCTGAACTGATGCAAGGGGAAATACCTTGTCTAGAACTAAATGGGTTCGACTAAGTGAGAAGAATAGGTTGAGACTGTAGTGGGCAACTCAACAAGACCAAGAGGAGTTGGACAGGATGACGATGAGACAGACAAAAAAAGGTTTGTTGGATGTGGAGACATGCATTCTTTAGCGACGGACGCAATAGTTGGATTGATCACCCAACCAATTTTAAACTTGAGAGGATCCAATGTACACGACACACAAACAACAGAGTCGAAGTATCGAAACCATCACGGTTCAAGAGAATCCAACTCTCTGGCACATTTTGAAGAACTTCCTAAGGAGAGTTTCCTTGATGACAATAGTTGAGGGGACAACAATCCTTGAGAGGTGATGAGATCCGAAGATGGGAAAAATACGCCATAGAGATCAACATATGTTGTTGGGGATGACAAAAACTTGGAGTGGGGGAGGATGTAGGGTCTCCTATGATTCCCATCGAGCATGTACGCTCCTTCAGAAGATTCGACGATGGAACGGGTGAAGAGCACAAGGAAGGAAGCGATCGATTGTGTGAATGAAGATGTTTGGATGTGAGAAAGGGCACCTTGGGCGCACAATGGTGACATGCAACACCAAGGGGGCACACACCTTACTTGCCTTATAATGATTGACGAATAATTGGGTTGTGTTTAGGCAAGCATGGGGCAACTTGGGAGCATTCTCAAGGAGTGGATTCGTCTTCCCTAGGCAACATGGGCACACCAAAGAGGTTGGATGACCTCATTGACACATCCGCGAGGAGTCACAACGATCGACACAAGAAGAGCGCACAAGGCAAGGGGTGTGTGCCCAACGACGGGATGCATTTGTCCAAAAGATGAATGATTGATGAGCGCACAAGCTTAGATGGGCACATTGGGTCAACAAAAGGGTGAGTCATTCGGTTGAGTGTGGATTTGCAAAGGGGCATGATGAACTAAAGAGATGTGATGTTCACACAAGTGACTCTTGGAGTCCATATAAAAGCAAGGGTGCACAACCAAAGGAGGACATAGAGAATTTTGGCAAGAGATTTGGAGAGCAGGTATGAGGCAACAAACTGAGGTAGAGTTGTCAATATGGAAGATAAGTAGCCAAGAGTTGAACGTTTTGGGAGGTTTTGGGGAAGTCTAAAAATGCTCAGGTCTGTGGAGGCATGTGTGATGCAGAACCAAAATCTATGTTAGCTTGGTGAAATTATGCGAAAACGAAGGGACAAAAAGTCTGCGGTTGTGGTCATGCCTAAAGTGCAGCA
>ML794892.1:53420-68715 GCA_009831015.1 Picea engelmannii | reverse complement strand
CCAACAATCTAATCTGGGTTAAATGTGTTAGGTAAATAGGTTAGAACATAGGTTAGATGGATTTCCTTCAATAAAAACAAGCATGATGTTGGATGAGATTCATTATTTTGATGTTAGAAGGTTGTGTTCTAACCCCTTGGTGGCAGAATGAAAGAAAAATAGTGCAAAAAACCCACAAATCCACACTATCCTAAGTTTATGCAGTGAAATATGATTCACGCCCCATGATTAAAGAGTGCGTCAAGATCTATGGCTGAGAAAATGATGCTCAGATCAAAGGCCGACAAGTAATATCAGACCCACCTAACCATTCTACCTTTAATGGCAAGGGGGGTCCGAGTTGGTGGTATTTCCTGGTGGGCCCCATCCTAATGTGTCACCATTATGTTAACTTAGACCCCCCTTGCTCTAAACCAGTTACCACCTATCCCCCCCTCTGAGTAAACTACCATACCAGATTCCTATACCACCTTTGTCCCATGACATCACACTCCACTACCCTCTTCGTCTCGTGATGTCACACTCCACTACTTGCCACTTATAAGTCATGTCTCATTACTCCGCTAGCATATTATCCTCCACTCACCCGTCACACATTAGATCCCATTCACTTATCCTCCAATCACTGCCTCCCACATCATCCTCGTGCACCCATCACCCATCCTTCACCTTCCACCTCATACCTGAGGTACCAGTTGGATAACTAATACAGGCAAATATATATGTTAGCCTACTGACATGTCCCCCACACTTCGAACAGATACCCATTTTCCCAAATAATCCTGTTTTTTCGCCTTTCCTCCATCTTTCACGATCCAGACACCTCTAAAATCACTATTCTCTTCTCTTTTTCCATATACAACCTCCATTGATCCCTGGAATCTACAGTCAGCATCATTTCTTTTTCAAATTCCATAGGTATTAGGCGAAGTGATGGTGCCAAAGTCCAAACAATAAGAAGTTGAGGAAAATCCTTTCCTCTCGCCTCCTGTTGACCTCGACCTGATCCCTCTAGCCAACAAATATTATCTGATTTCAGAGCCCAAATGTGAATTTGATTTTGTCAAGTTACCCTCGTGGTTCAGAGACACTTTCTTAGACTAGAGTGACAAGATTGGACTCTGGGATTCCAATCTCCCACTATATCTTTTTCCCCAAATTCATCATTTCCTTGAGTTCGCCTTCAAGTGCTAGGTGCACTACCTTCCTAATCAAAGAGATATTATTTCATCCTCTGGAAAGACCTTGTTCACTATCACACCCGAAGCCATTGACCAGATGCTGTAAATACCCAGAGATGAATCCTTTTCTTCATTTAACATTGAGATCCTAACCGAAATGTATCAAAAGTTGTATTTTCCACAGAGAACGCAGATTTTTGAGATTTTCCTCCCTGAGAGTGCCCCACTATCGAAAGAAAATCCCCCCTATCAGTCATCAATTTTCTCAGCTAAAGGAAATCAAATTATTTCTTCTCTTTGTAGTCTACTTGAATACTATTCGGATGAGTGGGTAGATGACCAATCTTGGGTTATATATCTATTTTCTCTACCAAGGAAAGGGCCACAACGCAATTTGACTACAGTAGTTTTCTGGACGAGAACATTCATGAACAAATTTTCAAGTTTCCCATAGAAGGCATGCTTTGATACTCTTCAATACTGACATATTTTTTCATTTTTTTCCAAATAGAAAAGTTCTTGTTTTCCATGCAGAAGCTAGATCAGAGTGGCAAACCACAATCGATCATATTTTGGGCATCATTACTGAGAAAGAATTCACCCGAATTCACTTTTAATCAGTTCATAGATGAGTTTTACCACCCAGTGGTAAGCATGCTTAGAAAAAGACAAGAACCAAGGATAAACGAATAAATCCAACGAATTCTACATCTCTCAGACCTCGCCAAGACCGAACATTGGTACCTGTACTAGAACCACACATAGATTAGAATTTATGGATGCGAGCTGGCTCCCTACAAATTTCCTAGATATTTTCTCGTGCGCATATTCACCTTGGAATACATTAGGAAAATGATTAACTCAGATGATATTCATTTTGTAGCCTTCAAGAAGAAACAACAATTGAGGATCAAGGGATATATAGGACCTTTTATCTGTAATAGTTGAGCTGTAGGGGCAATGGCCGAAATTTTTTTGAAGGAGATGAAGTTCAGCATCAGTTTTCCATGGCACTATGATCCTTACAGAATTATCGTAGAAACCAAGCTAAAAAATAAAATCTCACCATATGCTCATGTTCCCAAACCCAAAATTGAGAATTTCATGAATCAGACAGAGTGAGAAATGAACACTTTGGAAGACTCAGAACAATAGCCTCCTTCAACCAGTGTTTCACAAACCATTACTCCATAGGTACCAGCAGAGAAAAGGCCTAGAAATGAAGTCTCCTCATTAGTCACTGAAGTCTCAACAGAGGATTTCCGAGTTTACAGGAAAAATCCCAAGATCAGTGATACCCATGACAGATCTAGGGGAGAAGAGACTTAGTCTACTACAGTATTAGAGGGAGAAAATTCACCATTGTTCTCAAGAAGTCAACAAATGATGTCTACCTCTTCATCAAAGAAGCAGACTGGCACCACCTTGACCACTCAACCATCACAAGGATCCGTAGGACTAATTATTTTTGAAAAATACATTCTGATTAAGAAAAACAATGAGATGTTGACCAGCAACACCTATGCCCAATTCTAGAAATAAACATCAATAACACCACATAGACTGATCTTTGCCTTTGATACTGAAAATGGGACAATGCATATGGCCTTCTTGCAGACACAGGTGCCTCAACCAAAGGAAATTTTTTATTACAAAAGGTGAAATTTCAAGTTGGATGTTGCAGAGGTACATCCATCTCACCAGATGGACTTGCATAGACAAACTGGAGAAATGATTTTCTCAACATTGGCAAACACTTCCACAACTATTGCAAAGTTGCAGGTTTCTCTAAACAATGTTCAGACTCAACTAAAGCTGGAGAAAGTGTCATCTTTTACAAAGGACAACAAGATCAAATATTTAGAAGAGTTGGTACTTAAAATTGGGTACGACCCCTCCAATGTGAAAGTAGCTGAAGAACTGATAAATAAAAAGAATGTTGACATAGCATCCTTGAGGAAACAATTAAAATTTCTAGCTACTCAAGACTCACAGGACAAAGAGATGGTAGAGATAAAAGGCCAAAAGGAAGAAATGCTAAAGTTAATCATGGAATAGAATGCACAGATCAAGGAAATGGAGGTAGAGCTAGAAAGGTTAGTAAAGGAAAAGGAACAAACAGAGCCCATGGAATTCATTCCACTAAGCGCAGTCCCCCTCATAGGAGTTAGCATAGTGACAACATCAACAACTACCATAGTATAAATTTCATCATCTACCCCATTGATAGTTCTAGAAACATATGAAACTCTAGCCAATTCAATGGAGGAGATGACCATACAAGGAGAAGAAGTCAAAAAATTGAAACAAGAGATAGATAAACTCTATAAACTTAAATCTTCTTTCCAGGACAACTACAAAACTAAGAGGCACACATCAGAAAAACTTAAGCAGGAACTACAGGAGCTGCAGAAGAAAATATTTTTGGGAAAAACACTAGCATAAGCCAAGGATAACATTTGGATGGATATCTCAAACTCCATGGTAGAAATTTGGCCACTTGTGAAGATCATGTTTGAGAAGCATGAATTAGTGTTGAGGAGCAGGCAGGCCATTGACAAGACAAAGGGATAGATGGGAGAAATTCCCACAGAGGCAAATGAAATCATCAAGTTTCTAAATTCAAAGACTAAGGAGGAGCTGGAAAGTCTAGAAATTGAGGATAGGATAGATACTATCCTTGAGGTTAAGAAAGTTCTTACCAAGAGAGGACTAATGTTATAATTGGAGGAGAGAGCCCAGAACATGTATATCATAGTTCAGAGATTCTTCAGGAAGATTGATGCTTTGCAAAAGAAATATCTTCCCGGTTTACTAGTTTTAAATGACAAGTTGATGACTTTGTCTGACTACAAGAAAAATATTTCCATGGTGGCAAAGGATAGCTCTAAGTTTTTAGGAATACAGGGTAGCATAAAAGGCAAGGAATTTTTAGAGACTCTGCAGATCAACCTTGGTATCCAACATGAAATCAAGTATATTTTCATCACCAAGCCAACTTTCACCAATTATACAAAGATGGATGAAGTCTACAAAAGGTTACTAAAAGTCACCATTCCCAGTCAAAAGAGATGGGAGGATATGTTCACTCTGATCGAGTAAGAGATGAGGTGTACAATCCAGGTCATCATGCAGAGCATTCAAAGTCAAGTTGATGACTTGCCAACAACCTTCCCCAAAATCAGCATGGAGAATTTAACAGATCATTAGTAGTTCCTATATTTTGGTATTTTGTTATCTAGTTAGTTAGATTTAGACTCCACCACATCCTGATCATTAATGACATGATTTTTTGTAATCTTTCTTATAAATACTTCAAACTTCGAAGTACTGAGAGTTGATCTTTACACCCAAGAAAGTTGTAAGCACTGTAATTTTTTTCAAGAGGTCTACCAGTAATAAAAAGGGACAAATTCACAGGATTCCTGTGTGTTAATTGTTGGTGATGTTTACTCCTCTTTGTTGAAGGGTTTATCTTTCCTCGTTATCATTGTGTTTTCTAGATCTGATCCTTTAAAAGAAGTTAAAGTTGTAGAATTTATCTTCATATACTCTGTTTCTGGCTTTTAAAGATCTAAATGTTTGTCGTCTCATATTGTGATAAGGAAATTCTTGAATGCTTCTTTATTATAGTTTATTTTCTGATCTATTTCTGCTATCCATCACTTTAATTTATAAAAGGATCCAACATTGGCATTATCCTCCTATTGATCACTCAACACACTCTAAAAGTCTATGTCCATTTTTTACATTTTGGGTACCACTTGATCCTTTGCATTGTCTGTTTTGCCTTTAGTATGAAACTAATACCTGCGCTTATTTTTCATATTTGATTTTTCTAAAGTTTTCTTGAACATACAACAAAGAATCATCTTAACCATTAAACGATACTTAATAACTACTTAAGGAATCGACAAACTAAATCTTTCCCCAACGTGCTTAAGACTTTGCCATTGGTAAAGACTAAAGGTGGCAAAAAATCATTTGATAAGTTTAAAATAACTGAGCTCCGATTCATTCAGTTTTGACAGGAAAACGAAAAATTAAGCATTGTGCAAAGGAGAGGAATGGTATCGCCGATCACCGACACCCGACGCGATTTCGGTGTCAGGGAGTTACAAAATAAAATACACATTAATTTTACATTTTAAAATGTCAATCCCTGACGCCACCCAAGTATAGGCAGTCACAATATATTTTTCCTTTAGTGCTTGCGACATGAGTAGAATTCCTAAGTGCAATCCTTACTAACCACATGAATGCTAAATTTTGTGCTCAAATAATTTGAATAACCCAGGGTTAATGATGCCACGTCAACATCAATCGATATCAGAATTTTTAAAGGGAACATGTCAACAAATTTACAATGCAATAATAACAGTTATAAAATCCCATAATTTTCGTGAAAACTCTGATAAAGAACACAATTAATTTACATACAAAAGGGAACGAGATACATTCAAGACGCTTTGAACTTTCATATAATTAAAAAAAAAATCCGCTAAACTTGGGCCACATAAAAATAGATATCGTTGGTGTCTTTACTGATCGACCTGGTCACATTAAGAATATAAGACCCTTATGACAAAAGAGAAGAAATGTTAAGTGTCACTTTAGGGAATGCAAGGCAAGGGTTCACCCACTATGCATCTCCTACATGCGCATCCTCTCCCGGACTACTTCTCGCAACCTGTAACGTTTCCTTTTCCTCTTTCATCAATATCCTTTATGCCTCGCACAACTGCACAATTGTGACCTGAGCTTCTCGAAGCTGTCTCTAGAACCAAACTGTGCTTCCTCCACAACCCTGCAATGCCAATACCTCTTGGTTCTTCGCCGCCAAATGGCATCACAACTCTCAATTTTCTTGGTAGAGTGTAGCTATGGAAAGTTGGGCCTGCTCTAACTACAAAATGGAACTCTTGAAAGGAGAACCCAGTTCTTCCACCCTCCCCTTTCATCCCCCATTTCCTTTACTAGTAGTCCCCATAGGCCCCAAATAGTTTGTAAGCTTCATAGACCCCTCAGCGGCGGTATGTACACTTAGCTCAGCTTGGGGGCGATCTTCCTCCCTTTTTCCTGTATCTTTCCTAGGCCTCCCCCTTCTCCGTGGTGTTCGCTCCTATGGGAGCATGGCCCCAAGTATACCTCCTTCAGCCGTACTTCTCTCCACCCCAACTTCCTCTAGAGGTGTCGACACCCTATCCGAACAAAACTTGTACCTCATGTCGAAGATTCAAGGACACTAGAAGCCAATAAGAAATAATCCCAGGCACATTGGGGCTCGGACTTAGCACTCTGAATACCTCACAAACCATGTCCCTTGTTCAAAAGGGATCCCATAGTGAAACAATGTAGTGGCTTGGGCATCTACAGATGATAAAGTACCACTACACTGAGTTGCATCTGAATAAACTCACAAGACCAACGCTACAGAGGTAAACTTGACTTATGCGTGGAATTCCCCACAGAACTCCTAGAATTTGTAGCGAAACTAAGGAGAAAACCAAAGTGTGCCAAAATAACACTCATGCCTCATGAAAGGATGTCTTACAGAATTAACATGTCACAGCTGTTCATCGTATGTAATCTAGAACGCATAAAAATCCATCGATCGGAGTTGCAGGGGATGTGCAATATGATCATTCCAATCTCATTAAACTCCGTAGCTTCCATTATTGATGAATGATGGTTGACACACTTGGTGATATGGATTCTGGAGGCATTTAACGACTTCTTTACTATGGTATCCAACCTTCTGGGAGAATACACGTGCACTCTCAACTCTGGCGTCTTTTCCCAACCCCAAAGGTTGAGCAGCTACTATGACGGTTCTGACACTCATATCCATCATACTCAATTTTCCACGCTATGGCACACTGATGTGACTTGTTTAAACTAAAGAGGAGAAGAAACATGGATAAGGGACATCATAGGTCATACAAAGGAACAACTGGGATCACGTAAGTATTAAATGATTGAGACTAACAAGATCCACAGGTACATACCAGTCCATTATGTTTGTTGGTAGCTTATATCATATTTCTTGATCACTAAACTATCTCAACCTTGATTGCAGGAAAGATTCCCTAATTACCGAAAAAATATTTCTCCGTGATCTCACCGATGAACCCAAAAGAAACACCAAAGAAGAATCGATAGAGCGATAAAGGACATTGGGCTCCCCGAGTCCGGTACCCCCGATAATTTCATTGACCTGAGTGACATGGTCAAGCTGCATGCCGAACAAGATGCGCTATGGACAAAAGAGTTYGCAAAGATAGTCGATGTGAGGCCAGGGCAAGTACAATGATTYGTAGAACATCCAATAAGAGCCCGAACCCTTCTAMAGMAGCTAAACTCTAKTTTAGTAAAGTACCGGGTGCATGCAGTAGACATCAGGGGAATATATGTGGCCCCAATGGAACAACATAGATTTYCATGGGCCCAAACTTGTGAAGAACTGTTTGTCAGTTGGACTGAATATGAGAGAAGTCACCCTTTCCAAGAAGTATCTCAGGATGACTGTTAAAGAAGYTGTTAGAAGATAACGCCACGTGGTGATTTTGTTTTGTTTAAACTGCACTTAGCCATTAGTTTCAGTTAAAAATTTATGTTAGAACTCTTTCTTTTTGGTTGTTAATAATTATTTTGAGACTGTTATGAATTGAGAAGTCCTTCTGGACCAAAGGCAGGATATTTTCATCAGATGCATGTGATTGGACTTGGAGAATAACTACTTCCTATCATGTTTCATGAATGATGCAGTAATGAGTAAGAGAAATTAATTATGTTGTCAATTTATCTAGTGCAATGTCTTGATGTTCTTTGCTTTAATGATGAAGATAAATCGTTGTGTGATTATGTGATGCATGGTTATGGTAGATGAATTATTTTTCTTACCATTATCTTATTACATATGTGATTTCTTTCTGATAATTAGTTTCTTATACAGTAATTGGATGCTCACATGGTTAATGTATTAGTACTAGGCATGTGGTATAGAGTAATTGTCTGCATGTTGAGTAGCGGGTTATCCCAAGCTTAACCTCTTCCCCAATAGTTAAAACTTAATCCTGTTGTTTTTCAAGTTGGTTTATACTGGCTTGCATCTCTCATATCAGCCCCACCCAAGAGAAAATACAGAAGAAAACAGTCCTAATTGAAGGAAGAGCCTTCACAAGAAAACACAAAATCCCATCAATAAATTGGTCGGATCGCAAGATCTGGAGAACCATTCCATTTTAAGTGCTACAGATTCTAATTGGGCCTCGGTGGTGGGTTTGGTTCCTACTGTTGAGTCAAGGGATTTAGGACCCATCAACAGAATTGGTGCTAGAAGGAGGGCCTGAGAATGAATGGTTGAATATATATTTTATCTATCATTTCAAATAGCCTATAGATTTGTAACAGCCCACATGCATGGTTATTCCTTCATAATACATCCCACACACATTGAGTATTCCTAAAATGGATAACCTACCCTAGCCTAAGGAAGAACCTTTTCACCCTGAAATACCTTATGCCCTTCCTCACGAGGCAGAGAATCAATTCAGGAGAATCACTAGAGCCTACGCCCGACAGATCGATGCATTGTCCTTAGCTCCCATCCTCCCTCGAAGAAAACAAAAAATTAGACCAGTGGTTATCACTCCCGACGAGGTTTTCGTACACTCTATAGAAGACTTAATAGATTTCTCAATTACCAAAATACAATAACCTCTCGATCTAATACCCGAAATGTCAGTCGTCGACGTCTCCGAGCCAAACGACTTTTCGGAAGAAGAAGAGTTTGACTCAAATTCTGAAGATATGGAGGGTAATAATAACCATGCGGAAGAAAGAGAAATCTCACTTCAGAAAAGTCAGCCTTGGTTGGCCGAAGATGCCATGGTCGTCCTTGGATGAGTACATAATCTTTCCCGGCATCCAGAGAAATTGCTCCCTAAGTACGACAATGAAACTTCAGGATTACCTGAAGATCATATCAAGAAGTTCATACTCGCGATCAGACTGATGAACGTTCAACATGAAGACGTAGTCTGCAGACTCTTCCCCCACATGTTTGAAATTCAGCTTCCACGTGGCATTTCAATTTGCTAGTAGGATCGATAACTAGTTGGACTAAGTTCCACAAAGATTTTCTAGATAAATTTGCAGAGGAAAATACTACGGGAGCCCTGATGGTTGAGTTGTTCGCAGCCACCATGAGTCCGAAAGAGAGGGTGAAAGATTTCAATCAGAGATTCACAACCATCATAAACAAATTCTATCCCATGGAAAAACCAACTCAAGAGTTGCAAATTGAGGTTTATGCCAACATGCTACTAGCTTCTATTTATATGTTTGTAAAAAGAGCCGCTAAGAAAACCATGGCAGAAGATTTTGAGGAGGCGAAGACAATAGAATTCTAGATGAAAGGATGTAAAGAGGGCTAGGTCTCCTTAGTGAAAAAAGAAATTTAGCCCCCTCCCAGGAGAGGAGTCCTTCTAACTCCGGGAAAACCAGTTGAACAAACTCCCGACAAAGGTAATGGTGACATAGAAGATATACAACGCATGGTTAAGAAATTATCAAACGAAATCATAGACATGAAAAGAAATGCAGGGGAGGGAAACCAAGACCAAAGGCCCTATAACCCTTTCTTTAAAACAAACCTGCCTTTCAAAGAAATTAAACCTCCCCCCACTAACTTAAATATCAATATAGGGAATGTCATGTATGATTCTTTCTGTACTTATCATTAGGAAAACCACTCTGAAAGAGACTACCCACAATGGGTACATGCCATGAATTTGATGGCCAATCGGTTTCTAGATGAAGTCTCCCTGACCAAACAACCAAGCAGTTCAATTATGAATATTGTTGACCAGGAAGAAGTTAACCCACCACGAGATACAACCATGCTGATATGGGATCCTGACCTGATCATGCCTTTCGATGATTTTTTTGAGTCTTGAGACCAACCCGTGGAAGTTTTGGTGATACATAAATGCAGTAAGGTCCCACCTGAATCCAAATATACTGACATCGCTTGAGCCTCGCAAAGTAAGTTAAATCCCAACCACCCGAAAAAATCTTTCACCCTCGGTAAAAATCCTATAAGAATTCATACCCAAAAATTGCCCAAACTAGATTACAATGTGGTCGAAGATTTGAAGAAGCTAAAGGACAATATTTCAGTTATGGATATATGCAAGATCCCTCAACAGAAATAATTTCTGCTACAGGCCTTGAACTCTACGGAAAACCCGATGACGAGCAATCGCCCAGGAAGAATTTTGACTCACACAGATCTGGTGGGCAGACCAACTGTGAATACCTGTTTGGGAGATAGAAAAGAGAAACCTTTTTTCCCCCCGTTCCTACTAATGTTTGAAATCTTCAATAGAAACCTCCACAATTTTTTGGTAGATTCTGGAGCATCCTCCAACGTCATACCCTTGTCTGTTTGCAAGAAATTGAATTTTGTTCCTCTCAAGACTGATAAACACGTCATACAACTGGATAGGACCCAGGTCAAGGTCATAGGAGAACTCAAAGACGTGATGATCAAAATATCGATGCACCCCACATTTTTTCAAGTGATCGACATTATTGTAGTAGATATCCTAGAGGCATATGGGCTATTACTGAGCGAAGATTGGTCTGAAAAGCTAAACGGATACTTCAGTATAGACTGGGCACACCTTTGGCTACCACTGAAGGTATACAAGAACATGATCATAATCGACAGGGAGAGATATCTAAAACATATGGTCACTAATTTAGAAACCCCTAATGAGCCCTCGTCCACAAATTTCACCATACTGGGCAATTATTCATGCGAATCCTAATTTGGAAATCCCCACCCCCCCTCCTATATGATGTTCCTCTTACCCAAAACTCTGAATTTATTTTCCAAGGGAAATCGTCGATATCGACAGGAGACACACTTTTCTGCCAAAACTCGATGCTAGAGATTGTGAAATAGGAGGTCAGGGAGCAAGAAAATAATAAGGGAAACGAAAATAGCGATTCTCGTTCACAATTTTGGACACTCTATTTTGATGGATCTAAATCTCAAGAAGGGTCTGGAGCAGGATGCATCCTCATCAATCCTATTGGTAAACGTCATTTCTTGTCCTGTAGGCTAGAATTCGAATGTACCAACAACATTGTCGAATATGAAGCTCTGGTAAAAGGATTAAGGAAAGCTATAGATTTGGATATCAAAGAATTGAAAGTTTTCGAGGACTCTGAAATTATCATTAGGCAAGTAAGAAATACTATACATTGCAATTCTCCTCATCTGAAGAGCTATCAGCAGGAGGTGTATAGTTTAATAGAGCACTTTGAGGCTTTTGATATCACTGAGATCCCTAGAACAAAGAATATTCTTGCTGACTCCTTAGCCACAACCGCTTCCACGCTATCGTCTTTAGAAGATTATGAAGCCTTTTGATTCACTGTGGAATTGCTCTACAAACCGTCGGTACCTAATAACATTTCCAATTGGAAAGTATTCAAAGGAGATGAACAAATCATAAACTTCTTGACTAACCAAGACAATTTCATATATCTCGCTATTGATGATGAATAATTCCAAGAGTTTTCCACAAAAACTGATCATCGGACGGAATGACCTATGGATAAATCAAAGGGTCACATGATCCCAAAAGGGATATCTAATATAGTATCTATCTGATCTAAAAGAGCGATTTAAGGGACCCAAAAACACAAAGAATAGTAGCTCTTGTCCCCTGTATGAAACTACAAATCTTGGAACCCAAGAGAGTCCAAAGAATGTGAATCTGGTCAAGACTACATCTAAGGAAGAGAGGAAATCTTACCTCAAATTATTTAGACAATACCAGGATGTCTTCGCATGGCCCTATAGGTATTTGAAAACATATGATACCTGCATCATTCAACATACCATCCCTTTAAAACTGAAAATAAAACCTTTCCAACAGAAGCTCCGAAAGTATCACCCATCCCTGGAACCTCTTATGTATCAGGAATTAAAGAAGCTTTTAGATGCCAAGATCATTTTTCAGGTTAGGCATTCCGCTTAGGTAGAGAACCTTGTTTCAGTTAGGAAAAAGTCAAGGGATATACTCCTATGCGTAGATTTTAGGAACCTCAATAGGGCTTCAGAAAAGGACAATTACCTAGTCTCGTCGATGGAACAACTCCTGCAAAGTGTGTCTGGCTCAAAGATATTATCTCTACTAGACGGTTTCTCTGGTTATAACCAAGTCCTTGTTTCAGAGGAAGATCATTTAAAAACCACTTTTTGAACCAAATGGGGAATCTTTTCTTATAATCCCATGCCTTTCAGGTTAATTAACGCAAGAGAAAACTTCCAAAGAGCCATGGATGTAGCTTTCAGGGGAATAATCAATAAATGTGTGTTAGTGTATCTAGATGACGTAACAGTGTATTCAAAGAATAGACAAGAGAACTTCTAACACTTAACTCAAATTTTCGAGAGGTGTAGGAAATACGGTATATCCTTAAACCCTAAGAAAACTATCTTCAGTGTCGAGGAAGGTAAGTTGTTAGGTCACATTATATCTCAAGCAGGGATTCACATAGACCCAGAAAGGATTAAAGCCATAGCTCAACTTCCCTTACCTGATAACAAGAAAGCTATGCAGTTCTTTTTTGGGCAAATCAATTTTGTGAGGAAGTTCACGCACGAATTTACAGAAATCATCAAATCCTTACAAAATATGATTCACAAAGATGTCAAATTTAAGTGGGATGATGAGCGAAAATATTCCTTCAACAATATCAAGGCTTCCATTTCCCGGGCCTCAGTGTTGCGAAGTCCTAATTTCAATAGAGACTTTTTCCTTTATAATTTCGCCTCCGATCAATCTCTAGCTGCAGTCTTGAATCAGAATGATGATGACAACAATGAAGCCCTAATATCATTTATGAGTACTAATATTCAAGGGGTTGAGCTCAATTATCCTGATGTAGAAAAATAGGCCTACACGGTTTATAAGGCAGATAAAAATTTCAGGTCTTACATCCTCAAGAATCACACTAAAGTAATTGTGTCGCACCCTGTAGTCCGATCCTTGTTCACCCAATAGGAAATGGGGGAAAGAAGGGGGAATTGGATGGCGTTAGTCTAGTAATTTGATCTAGATATAAAACCTACAAAACTAGTAAAAGGACAAGGTTTGTGCAAGATTGCAGTTGAATCCCAGGATCAAGTAAATGAAAATCTCAGATGGGAGAACAAAATGGTACTATGGTGTGGTGAAGTAGCATACATCTCCCCAGGAAAATACTTCTGGTATAAATATTTAACTTATCTTCTACATCATGGAACTTGTCCCAAAAACCTCAACCCTGGAGAAAGGAGAGCCCTACGATTAAAATCTGCACAATATCATCTTATAAATTTAGTTCTCTTTTTGATCAATTATGATGGGGTACTATTAAGATGTCTTGAACGAGAAGACATAGACAAAGTCCTGAATGAACTCCACGATGGCCCCACCGGGGGGCATTTTGCAGGAAACACTATCGCTCATATGATTCTGAGAGCTGGCTATTATTGGCCCACCTTGTTCAAGGACACCCATACTTACGCTAGAAACTATAAGACTTTTCAATAAGAACTAGAAAGGAGTAAAGAGCGGAAGTCCCACTCCAACCAGTTACTTTCTCTCAGCCTTTCGAGTAGTGGGGGTTGGATATCATAGGAAAGATCACACCTAGCTCCTCGAAACTGCACAAGTACATTCTTACTGCAACCAACTATTTCATGAAATGGGAAAAGTCCATTCCTCTGACTCATGTAAACGAGAAGGTAGTGATCCAATTCATAGAACAACAACTGATCACGAGGTTCGGTGTCCCTTTTGTTCTGGTCTTTGATAACACAACTTACTTTTCTTCCACCCTATTGACGGAGTTTGCACTGGACAAAGGAATCGTAATCAGGTACTCTACAAATTACTATCCCCCAAGGAAATGGTGTGTCTGAATCGACTAATAAAAACCTGGTAAGGATATTAAATAAGACGGTTACGGATAATCAAATAAATTGGCATAATCTTCTCTATAATTCTCTATGGGCCTATAGGGTCACACCCAAGAAAGCTATAGGAAATTCCCCATACTTTTTGGTCTATGGGAAAGAATGCATCCTCCCAAATGGAATCCATATTCCGTCTCTTCAGTTGGCCTAAGATTCCAACGAAGAACCCTCATCAACCATGGAACAAAGGATTAACACTCTGCTCATGCTAGAAGAAGAGAGAGAAAATGCTAAGTCAAAATTCCTAGCTCACCAACAGATAGTGAAAAGATGGTTCGATAACCATAAGGCTAAATAAAAGAATTGTGAAGTAGGAGACTTAGTCCTAAAGTGGGACATAGAAAATGAACCTAAAGGGAAACATTCTAAGTTTCAAAATCTATGTCTTGGACCTTTCCAGGAAGTTGAGAAAATTCGGGTAGTGTTGTGGTGGGAAATCCCCCTACAGACTAGCATTTAGGGTTATATTATGCATGCAGATAAGACCGAAAGAATCATGCTTTCTACTGTCATCCCAGACCTAATCCCCATTTATTTTAAGAAAATACATGGTTAAACGAACATACCTTGTTCTGAATTTTCAATGTCGATCCTTCTTCATGCTTGATCGCTTGCTAGCAACTATCCTCCCAAGACTGAACTACGTACAAAACAAGCAACAAACTCTACATGCA
This sequence comes from Picea engelmannii, assembly GCA_009831015.1. Classification (NCBI taxonomy): domain Eukaryota; kingdom Viridiplantae; phylum Streptophyta; class Pinopsida; order Pinales; family Pinaceae; genus Picea; species Picea engelmannii. The sequence goes on along the minus strand of ML794892.1, from coordinate 53,818 downwards.
TTTGTTCTACAGATTAATGGGTTAGAGATTCAAACATATACTCACTAAACTATGAAGAACTCATATAGTCGGATGAGAAAAACATTTCTTTATTATTAACTTTAATGAATCAACTTACAATGTCGATACCGGCCACTACTCCACGAACCTGATACTGAGCTCCTCTTCAAATATCCTCCAACTTCTTTTCTTTGTATCTCTCTTTGAACAAGGATGGCTAAAGGGTTGGGACAATGGGAATGTGCAATTGGGTAGAGTTTCTTTACTCTTATTCTCCTCCTCCAAATGGGACCCCTAACCCTTATTTTATAGGCTAGAAGAAGCTAGGTATTTGGACGAACCCTTGACCATGCATGGCCGGGAGTTTTAGTTAACTCACCCAAAGATGTGTGTTCCAT
>ML794892.1:22700-36969 GCA_009831015.1 Picea engelmannii | reverse complement strand
ATGTTCAAGAGGTCAAACGAATGATAGAATAATCATGCAAGAGGAATTCATCAAGAGGTCAAATGAATGATTGAATAATCCTCCAAGTGGTGCACCCTCCTAGAATCATCCAAAAGAATTAATAAAATAACCCAAGAGAATTGCGTCCTCCTAGAATATGGCCCCACATGTGAGAGAAACAAGAAGATAAGGAAGGTTCTCCTCAATCCACATGAAAATAACCTCCTCCATCATGGCATGTGTGATCTCCAAGGTGATGAAAAGTCAATCAAGCAATAAAATAATGCAATGACTCAAGTACCAAGTCAAATCAACCTCAACAAAATCCCCAAAAAAGGGGCCTTCCCGATCTAAGTAATGAAATATCAATATAATAGGATGGAACCTCAAGATATGTGCCAATCAAGTGAGTTACCCACTCAAAACCATCACTACCATGTAAAAAACTCATAACAAACATCAAACCAAGCCAAAAAGCCAAGGTGCTCTAGAAAGGAACCTCCACATGCTCAAACTGAAGTTAAATGAAGCTATATATGGTTAAATCAACATCAGTATGAGCACCAATGGTAGTTCTCCATCAAAGTGGAATATCAACATCATAATAAATTGATCTAGCCACCATGAAACCCTAAACTGCTTAGGGTGCTCATGCTAGAAGACCTCCATTATAGGAACCAGTATCAATACACCTCTAAATCATGTTGGAATCATGAAATAATGGTCAATGATGCTAGGTATTCCATCCATATGTGATGCAAAACATATAAATGTTCCATCCTCATGTCAAATAATACCAATATACTATGGAAATCATCTACTATGTAATTTGTGTATCCTCAACATATAAATCAAGTCCCATTTCCAACATATCACCATAACATCGAATGACATCATAATAAATTTGATTCTTAGAATCAATAGGAAAATAAATCCTACTAGTCTATAGGGGTATAAACATTTTCACTAACCACTTTCCTCTAGACATCACACACCCACTACTGAAATAATGTTTAGTAATACTAGGGAAAATGTGTGTGTCCATAAAATAACCCTCAATTGCATCTAAAAATTGAATCACCTATGTCATCAAGAAATGTATACTAAGTGCAACTGGGACATGTTGAAATACCCTCATATAGCATGAGAGGTAACAATTGGCTCCAACATGGGGACATGTACTTTGGAAGAGAGTGCATGAGAAATCCATTATTTTTAATAGTACATGATACAACTGAACATGAAAGAGATGAGATACATATGATAGGGTGAGACTCTCACCCCAACAAACCAGATAATAAAACAACAACAATAAAAAGAAGATGCACAAGATTACGCGTGATGTCAAAAATGACCCTAGAACATAGATGGAGCCAAATGCTAAATAATGTGTGGAATAGAGTAACTAGTTTAATCTACTGTGCATAAGAGGTTATTCATTCTTTTATAAATCTACTTTACAACACTAATTTACACTAGAAAAATAAAGCTCAAGAATATTCCCACTTACAGGAAACTAAAAAATTTCTCAGTTCAGGTGGCTGAGATAGAAACAATTTGCTCTAGTTTTGTCTTCAATTCTAAAAGGACCTGTTATCGCACAAATTGTAGGTTTGGCAAAGCACAACCCAATCCACAAGATGGAGATAATTGTGGGAGAGTATACCCACTATCACCTTAGATAAACCTTCCCCTCACTTTAGTGAAGGAGAAATCCTACACAAAGGGGGGAATCTCGGGTGACCCTAGGGGGAAATGAGATGGAAAGTGGTGTTATGGAAGTGATACCCCTATAGGTCAAACTACTAAGTGGAAAGTGGCTTGGAAAAATGTCTCAGAGAAGGTTAATGGTTTCCAGGTGCTCAAGTACCCGCGAAATATTATTGTACCTTCCCGAGACATAAGAAGCAACAAGTATACAAGCTCAAAGATTAAGTGGAAAAGAAAGTTAATATCTATGTCCCAAACTACATCAGTAAACAAGAGTATATATCAGAAAATAATAAATCTTATTAATGCATATTTAACCACTCAAAGCATCAAATATTTATTGAGAAATGAAGCATAAAACAAGTAGATTAGTTCCCAATAATTTAGCACAAACTTTAGTGGTATTAGAGGGCTATTGTATGATGTTTTAAGAGTATGTTTGTAACATCCAAATATCTGTAGCAAATATTTTCTATGGAAGCAAGTTTCAACCATGAGAACAAGCAAGTAATCCAAACAAAAGTTCACCAATTAGCAGTAGAATGATAGTAATGGCTTACTAGCAAATTTTCATGGTTGGAATGCAAGTTAAATTCAAAGATATAGAGTAGTTAGATCCATCCCTAATGGTTGTAGCTTTAAGTTATGACAGAAATAAGTTATCCTTGGAAAAATAAGATGCCCTAGTTTCTCAAGCAATCTATTAGAGCATAGAATTGATTCCACATCAAACAATTTGAAAATCTCATAAAATCGTGTTACCTAATACAAGAAATTTTATTTCTCCAATGTAAAATTCATATTAATTCCTTTAAAATATTGGGTAAATGGAGTCTTGTATGTAAGAGTTAGATCCACAATATCCCTATGGGTGTGAGCCTGTTTACTCCCTAGGGCATGCAAATCAAACTTAGGTAAATCTAGGAGGGTGTACACCCTTGTACTCCTCCTAGCAACCTTGTCCAAAGTTGACTTATCAACTAGCAATGAGATGAATATTTATGGAGGTTGTATGCACTTATACTCCTCCTAGGGTTTCAACCAATAAAACTATGAAATAAGAAAGAATAACTAACAAATTGCATATTTTTCTTGCCAATTCCAAGAGAAATGCAATATAAAACCCTAGTTCACCAATCAATGTACATTCATAAGCAAGAGAAGTAGTCTCCAAGAGGTATTCACCACCTCATATCCACAATAAACCAAGAGAAATCACAAAAAGACATTTACACAAGAGAGAGAGAGATCCAAATTTCCTAAAGAGGGCACAAATTTCAGCCAAGTATCCTTCTCCAAATGGGAGAGCTATGATTCAAATGAAATAGAAATGAGCCTTATTTATAGAAAAATCCTAAAAAGTGTTTGTCCACTTAAGTTAGGGTAAACCAAAAAATAAGGGAGACGTTTCCCTTTATTTTTCTTCTTTACAATATCAAATTCAAATCTAACTTAAAAATTGCACATAAGAAACCCTAAAGATGACGTCAACCCTCTCTAGGGTGACATTTCAGCACTTCTATCAAGTCGTTTGAGCTTGGAGGTGAAATGTTAGGCCTCAAAAGGCCTCCCTCTCATGTTCTAGGATCTCATCCATCAAGCCAAGGCTTCTCTCCATCCAAATTCCAAGTTTCAATCAAGTCAACATGACCACCAAAACCCTAGCCCTAGGGTGACATCAAGCCCTCCAAAGTGGTGTTTTGACCTCCAAAGGAAAATTGTTGAGCTTGTAGGGGCTAGGTGAGATATTTCATGGTGTATTTAAAGCCTCCAAAGGTTTTCATCATCATCCAGTGTGCCTTCCATGGTATATATCCTTTGGGCTTCATGCCCCAAGGAAGCCCAAGCTAATATTGTTCTTCCAAAATTGTCCACTCGGCAAGGCCCTACAAAGACAATGAATACACGCTCTAAGGATCTCAAGTAAAATGCATCATGATAAGTAAATAAAATAAATAAAAGCGTTATGTAAGCATTTTCATCACAAACCACCTCATCAAATTAAACAAGTGCTCAAAGACCCTACGAAACTTGCCAAGTTTAGGTAAGGGAGGGTTGACAAAGTGACCTATTGGGTGAATCATTCCCTAAGTCAAGGAGTGTTTTCCAGGTGGACCCCCCCTCTAATCCATGTGGAGAATATGAAGTGGACGGGGGAAATAATTTTGGGCATGGGGTTCATGACATATAAGGGATCATAGTGTCTCATTTATGGGTGCCTTTGTATAGGGTGTGTTGCACCTTCATTTTCAATGCATCATTTTTCCAAGCCTATTTAATGTTGTTAATTAATTAAGGTCCAGAAAAAATTGGTACTCCTATGGGGTAATATATATCTTGGGGGGTAGTACCATAGTGTCACTTCATGGGAGAGGTACACAGAGTTCCATGGGGGGTAAAGTATAGCTTGTAACGTACTTGTGTATATCCCTCAACAAGTGGGACATTTATATATATGTTTTTTCTTTTGCAAGTCTTTGATTTTTTTAGGAGAAACATTTCATTGTTCTGAAGACCCATTTTGGGTGAGCATTTGGAAGGTATTTATTTTTGTTCTATATTTTTCCAGTTACATTACCTCTGGGCCTTCAACCCCTTCTTCCCATGAAATGAGGGACAATCCCTTCTTGGGTCAGTACACCCAAAAATCCCAAAAGATAAGGAGGTGAGGGGATGAAGTGTGGAAAGTGGTAAGTATGATCAGGAATGGCATGATGACTTGTTAATGGGACCTCCCAGTAGTGACTAAAGCCCCACCCACTCTCTAGGACTACATGACCTCCCAGTCTAGGATCGTTTAACCTCAGGAACTGAATTATCTCTCGGGACCCTACTGAACCCTTAAAACAATTCTCACAGGTCCTAAGTCCTTCTTATCGAATGAAAAATATACTTTTCGGGGTCCCCTGGGAACTCGCAAGTCCTCAAGGGACCATGGGACAAAACCCGTGGGATAAATCTCCAATATCCAAAGAATTTAGGACTTTGGAACTCCCGGACTTCAAGAGTTTCAACAAAATCGCACCGCATTACTCTCGAACGTCGGATTCACGAACTTCTAAATCAAAAGGTGAACCAATCAACGACCCTTGTGTCACGCCGAGATCTACAACTCTGGAATTCTTCAGGATTTTAGGCTTCAACGATTCTTCCCACTCCAACACTCTATTCTCCCAGAGAGTTGGTCTCCAAATCAGATCAGACGGTTCTCGTTCCTTCACAAATCGATGACTTAACCTTGCTTCGCATCCCCAGGCTTCGAGAATTTTTGAAGCACAACTTCACATATCTCTTGAAGTATTGAATCTTCGTATCTTGAGATCTACTACCATGCCTCTCTCATTTATCAACGATGGAGATCTACTTCTCTCTTTGGAGCTTTGGGGGATTGTCAACCCTTCACAATCACATCCCTTTTCTCCCGGATGGTCAGTCTTCTAGACTCGATAATGCACTGACATGTGTCCACTGAACTCAATGCTCCATATGGGTTTCAGACTTTGGAACTTCATGAGTTCCGACTCCTATGCCTCCTCAAATGATTTTTTCCGAACTCACAAAGTCTAAAGAACTTCCGGTGGTAACTTTTGCACTATTTTCCCAGATCTAGCGGCTAGGAAAGGCATGGTCTCTCCATGAGTGGATCTTGTTCGATCATCCTCCCAACTAATAAACTCCTCCTTTTTCTAAGGATCTTGGTCACTATCCCTCCTGAGCTTTCCCAAGTGAGAAAACTTGAACCTCTATGACTTCTTTTTCACTCCTTTGAACACTTTACCACTTCAGACTCAAAAGGTTTTCTAAGTCACTCTCGTGTGTCTCTGGTGCATCTTCACCTTGAAACTTTGAAGTTACTTGATAAAAAATTTCACGCACTCCTTGTGCTCTCCAGACTTACACTCTCCAACACTTCAACTGAGTGCAGGCCTAATGCACACCTTGCATGGGTTTGTTCTCAAACTCTACTCTCCTCTAAGCAACTATGCACTCATTTCACTTCATCTGCAAAGTTTCACGTTATCTCTTTTGAGCTTCGGAGTTGGACTCGACTCGGCCTTTGCACACCTTGTAGGCACTGTGCACTCCTTTCACCAGATCTCTCAAAAGAGAAACAATTGAAACTTAAAGAAACATTAACAATTCCTCTGTCTAACTAAGAAATGCATACATATGAACATAATCAACCACAACAAGAAAATAACACAACATTTACTCAATAAAATCAAAAATAAGTAACAAAATGCATTTGGAATCAAACCTTTTCTTCTTGTATTCATTCAGCAAAATATGTACATGGACTCATACAGTGCTCAACAACTCTCTATAATAACCAACAACAATAACAATTGTCTTCAGAAACAATAATAAGATACAACAACAATAATAATCTACAACAACCTTATTTGGGCATAGATTACATATATTTATACATGAGGAGCCTCTCGAGCCTTCCCTCCAGACTACCTTAGTGCTATCCTATCACAATTAAAACATTTATATACTAAGTCCTATTACAATGAATTAGAATTTACAACTAGATAAGAGATGAGCTCAAAATCTGTATAATCCTATAGATAATTAAGGCGATTACAATCTATGGTGATCTTATATAATGGCTCAAGCCTCCAAATATTAAAAAGTCTTTGATTACAATGTTTCAAAATTTAATATGATGCACCCTCCTTGGGATTGAAACCAACTTTAAATATGTGCATTGGGCGCTGAGTTTTCCTCCACTCGGCCTACTTTGGTGTTGATGGTGATGCTCCTGCATCATGCTCCTCTGGACAAAAGATTCATGGACTCTTTTCCATGAGCTCCTATATTTTTTTTCCATGTCTCTGAATATCAAGTTCAGTTACCCAACTAGCATCCTCTGTTGGGTGATCTTTCCACTTCACCAGGTACTCAAAATAAGTCTTCCTCCTGGTCTTCTTACCAATCATTTGATCTAGAATTTTCTCCATCTATGGCTTTTCTGCTGTGGGAATATGCTTCTCCCACTGGATCTCCTTCTAATCATTTTATTCTTTTGTATCATCCATCATGTAAGGGTACATGTCTACAACATTAAATATTGGTTATATTCCAACATTTTCTAGAAGTTCAATTTCATAAGCGTTGGCAACAAAATTTCTGAAGATTCTACATGGTCCTATATTCTCCATCTTTAGTTTGTTACACATTCTCTAGGGAACCTTTCCTTCCTCAAGTGTGATAAAAATTAATCTCCATCCTCAAAATGAACCTCTCTTCTTCTCTAATCAATGCGACTCTTGTACTTCTGACTGTTATCCTGTAAATGTCCCTTTATCTGATCATGTAGCTTATGCATCTCTGCAGAAAAGTCTTATTCTCCTGCACTTCGGAATTGATCATGTCCTAAATTTCTTAAATTTGAAATTTCTCTCGGATGCATTCCATACACTATATGAAATGGACTCTTTCCAGTGCTTATGTTTGGTGAATCATTGTATGCAAACTCTACTTGGGGCAAAATTTGATCCCACTAACTGTGATGTTTAGTGACAAAACTCCTCAATACATTTCCCAAACTATGATTTACCCACTCAGTCTATCCGTCTGTCTGAGGGTGATATGTTGAACTGAAGGACAAGTTCGTCCCTAGATTCTTCCACATATTTCTCCAAAAATTTCCCACAAATTTGGTATTTTTGTTTGAGACTATACTTCTGGGAAAGCCATGTAATCTCACAACCTCATTGAACAAAAAATTGGCTATGTGAGTAGCATCACTGGTTTTATGACATGGTATGAAATGTGCCATTTTTTAAAATCTGTCAACCACTACAAATATGGAATCACTCCCCCTCTAGGTTCTTGGTAATCCCAATACAAAATCCATGCTTATGGCATCTCACGACCTATCTGGAATAGGAAATTGCTGATATAGACCAATGTTTTGTTGTTTCTCTTTAGCATACTAGCAGACTCTACATTTGTCCATGAATTTCTTCATGTTGGACCTCATACCTGGACAATGGTACAAAGAAATCAGTTATGCATAAGTCTTATTGTGGCCAAAATTTCCTTCCAATCCTCCACTATGCTTTTCTTTCAGCAAATTGTCTCTCATTAAGCATTTCAGAATACATAATTGGCTTCCCTTGAACAATAGTCCATCATGGATCGAGTATTCCATCCATTGACTTATGTCCCTTAGAAAATGGTTTTCACATACTTCGTAAGCCTCCTTGAAATTTGGATCTTCTTGATACATCCCCTTAAGGTGTTCAAACCCTAAGGTCTCCACTTTGAATTCCTACATAATCAGACATCTCCTGCTCAAAGCATCAACAACTTTGTTAGTGCTACCACTAATGTGATTAATAACAAAAGTAAAATTATGCATGAATTCTACCCATTTAACATGTCTTTGGTTCAACTTCTGATGTCTGGTTATGAACTGTAAAGATTGATTGTCACTGTACAAAACAAACTCCTTCGGAATAAGGTAATGCCTCCATTTTTCAGAGCTTGTATTACAACATAAAACTCCTTTTCATACATTGAGTACTTACTCTTAGTGTCATTCATCTTTTCACTGAGATAAAAAATAGGCTTATTGTCTTGGCTCAATACTGCACCAATCGATATTCCACTTGCATCACATCTCACTTGGAATGTCTTCTTGAAATCTGGTAGAACCAAAATCGATTGTTCTTTTATCTTCTCCTTCAATACCCTGAATCCTTTTTCATCTTTTGTTTTCCAATTAAATGATCTGTGCTTTTTCTTTACAATGTCCAGTATGGGTGCACAAATTCTATTGAAATTCCTGATGAACTTCCTATAAAAACTTGCTAATCCATGAAAACTTCTTACCTCAAACACGCTTCTTGGAGAAGGTCATTCTCTAATTTCCCTCACCTTCTCTGGATCCATCTTCAACTCGTTTGAAGAGATCACAAAACCCAAGTATGTGAGTTTTTTCTTCATGAAAGAACATTTCTTTATATTTATCAGCAGCTTCTTCTACTGCAATCTCCTCATCACTAATTTCAAGTGCCTCAAATGTTCTCCTTCAGTCTTACTAAAAATCAAAATGTCATCTAAATACACAATTAAAAAATTACCAATGAAATCCTTGAGTACTTCATTCATTAATCTCATGAATGTTCTCAGGGAATTTGTTAAGCCAAACAACATAACAAGCCACTCATGCAATCCTTAATTCATCTTGAATGTTGTCTTCCATTCATCTCCTTCTCTCATTCTTATCAGATGATAGCCACTCTTCAATTCTATCCTAGAAAAATAATTGGCTCCACTCAAGCAATCCAACAAATCATCCATTATGGGTAAAGGAAATCTATACCTAATGGTTATCTTGTTGGTGTCTCTAGAATCTCTACACATTCTCCATCCTCCATCTTTCTTTGGACTTAACAAAGTTGGTACTTCTCATGGACTCAATATTTCTCTGACCAAACCTTTATCCAACAACTCTTGGAATTGATTCTTGACCTCTTCATTCTCTTGAGGTGTCAACCTGTATGTTGCTTTATTTTGAAAACTCGCTCCTGGAATAATGTCAATTTGATGAATGATACTCTTAGTGGGTGGTAAAGAACGAGGTAATTCATCCACCACGATGTCAACAAACTCATCTATCAATTTCTGAATCTCCGTAGGAAAATCATCCATAGAAGTTTTTGTAAGGATGATTCTGGGCTTCCTCACCACAACAAACTGCAGCTCTTGTTCCTTCTTGACTTCATTCAAGAGTTCCTTCCAACTCATGAGAAGTATTCTTAGAATAGCTTCTTCCTTGACTCATTTTTCTTCTATTGGTAGTAACATATGCTTACAACCATTCTTCTCAAGGGTGTAAGTGTTTTTCCTTCCATCATGTGTGACATTTCTGTCATATTTCCACAGTCTTCCCAAAAAAACATGGCAAACATCCATGGGTATGACATCACACATAATCTCATCTCTATAACCTCCTATCTTAAACTCGACTTTACACTGTTGTCTTACCATCACTTGGTGTCCTTTATGCAACCATGATACTTTGTATGGGGTTAGATGTGCATTTGTCTCCAGCTCCATCCTTTCCACTATTTCTGTGGATACCAGATTATCAGTGCTCCCACTATCTATGATCACCTTGCATACCATGTCCTTGGTATTGCAAGAAGTCCTGAACAAATTGTTCCTCTGGACTGGCTCCTTTACTTATTTCTCTGGTTTGATGATAACTTTCCTCATCATGAGGGATCTTCCATATTCTGTTTTTTCTTCCTCCACATTCCTCTTTTGTTCTTTGGAAATGTGAGCTTCTCCATCTTTCTTTTTATCAGCACATTCCCAAGACATATGCCATGTCTTTCCACAGGAATAAAATTTCACTTATCCTCCTCTACCTCTTCCTCTTCCACGAGAAAAATAGTTTTTTCCACCACAGTGTCCACCTCTGGAAATTCCTCCTCTTTTTTTCTAGTTGTGATACTTCTCAGCCTCAGCTTTGGGTTTCTGGAACTTCTCTCAGGAAATTCCTCTACCTCTATTTGGAGTTTTCCGTCTGTTTCGCTCACTTTGTTTTCTGGCCAACTTTTCCGTTAATTTTAGTACCACCTAATAAGCATCCTCTTTAGTTCTTATTGTCATCATACTGATCTCATATTGAATCTCATACCTTAGGCCATTTATATACCTTGCATTTTTTTATTCGTCGTTCTCTCGATGACCTACTCTGATGTTCACACTGTAAAAATCTTGAGTGTACTCCTTCACTGACAAGCCCTTTTGTCTTAGGTTTTGTAATTTCCTAAACAGATTTATCTGATAGTATTTAGGTATGAATTTATCTTTTAATTTAGCTACCATTCTATCCCAACTTTTTATTTTGGACTTATCTTTGCATCTTATGTCAGCTTGTAATTTTTCCCACCACAGTGTTGTATGTCCCTTCAATCTGGTAACAAGGTGCTTCACTTTATTTTCATCATCAATATCCTCATAATCAAATTACTTGTCCAAAGTACTTATCCAATCCAGGAGATCTTCAACATATAAGTTTCCTTTATACATTGGGACTTCTATTTTTTCTCTAGCTCCCATTTTGACAGCAGCTCTCAACAATCACTCTTCTACAACTCCTTCTGCTTCAACATCTTCACTCTCACCCTCACTGATGTCACCATCATCAAGTTCTCTCCTTTGCATTGTCTCCATGGGATATAATCTCGCATGGAGTCGCCTCATCTCTTCTTCCATTATTGGATTTGTTATAGGTATGTCCCTGCATCTCCTTGGTGGCATGGTTCCAATTTCTTCCTCACACACATAACACAATTTGGGCTCTGATACCACTTGATGGTATCAGAAAAAAATGTATATGTGATATGATACCACTTGACGCAAACCCCACCCACTCTCTGGGTTTGCATGACCTCCTAGTCTAGGATCATTTAACTTTAGGAGATGAATTAGCTCTCAGACCCCTACTGAAACTTTAAAACAATTCTCAGAAGTCCTAAGTCCTTCTTCTCGAATGAAAAATCCACTTTTTGGAGGTCCCTAGGAACTTGCAAGTCCTCAAGGGACCATGGGCCAAAAACCATGGGATAAATCTCCAATCTTTGAATAATTTGGGATTTCGAAACTCCAGGAATTTGGGAGTTTCAAAAAACTCACACGGTGTTCCTCCTAAATGTCGGATTCATGAACTTCTTAATCAGCATGCGAACCAATCAATGGCCCCTATGTCATGCATAGATCTATGACTCTAAATTTCTTTCGAATTTCGGGCTTCGATGATTCTTCCCCCTCCAACACTCTATGCTCCCAGAGAACTGGCTTAGAATAAGATCGGATGGTTCTCGTTCCTTCACAAATAAATGACTTAACCTTAATTTATAGCTCTAGGCTTCGAGACTTTTCAAAGCACCACTTCACAGATCTCCTGGAGTATTGAATCTCTAGATATTGAGATCTACTGCCACATGTCTCTCATTTATCAATGGTGGGGATCTACTTCGTTCTTCATGGCTTCGGGGGATTGTCAATCCTTCAAAATCACATCCCCTCTCGGATGGTCGGTCTTCTGGACTCGATAATCCACTGACACGTTTCCACTAAAATAAACACTCCATATGGGTTTTGGACTTTGAAACTTCTAGAGTTCTGACTCCTATGCCTCCTCGAATGAATTTTTTTGAACTTCTTTCCCATATATAGCGGTTAGAAAAGGCATGGTCTCTCCAGGAGTGGATCTTGTCTACTTGTTTTCCCAACCAATAAACTCCTCCTTTTCTTAAGGATCTTGGTCATTATCCCTCTTGAGCTTGACCAAGCAAGAAAATTTGAACCTCTGCAGCTTCTTTTTCACTCCTATGAATACTTTACCACTTCAGACTCAAAAGGTTTTCTAAGTCACTCTCGTGTGTCTCTGGTTCCTGTTCACCTTGAAACTTTGAAGTTCCTTGAGAAACAATTTCATGCACTCCTTTGAACACTTTACCAATTCAGACTCGGAAGGTTTTCTAAGTCACTCATGTGTGCCTCTGGTGCCTGTTCACCTTGAAAATTTTAAGTTCCTTGAGAAAAAATTTCATGCACTCCTTGTGCTCTCCAAACTTACACTCTCCAACACTCCAACTGAGTGCAGGCCCAATGACACCTTGCATAATTTTTTTCTCAAACTCTACACTCCTTTGAGAAATTGTGCACTCCTTGCACTTCCTATGCAAAGTTTCACTTTATCTATTTTGAGCTTCTAATTCATACTCGACTTGACCTTCACACACCTTGCGTGAACTGTGCACTCCTTGCACCAGAGCTCTCATAAGAGAAACAATTGAAACTTAAAGAAACATTAGAATTTCCTTTGTCTAACTAAGAAATGCATACATATGAGCATAATCAACCACAACAAGAAAATAACACAACATTTACTCAATGAACTCAGAAATAAGTAACACCATGCACTTGGAATCAAACCTTTTCTGCTTGTATTCATTCAACAAAATATGTACATGGACTCATATAGTTTTCCACAACTCTCTATAATAACCAACAACAATAACAATTGTCTTTGACAATAATAATAAGATACAACAACAATAATAAGCTACAACATCCTCATTTGGGCATAGTTTACATATATTTATACACAAGGAGCTTCTCGAGCCTTCCCTTCAGACTATCTTAGTGCTATCCTATCACAATTAAAACATTCATCTACTAAGTCCTATTACAATTAATGATCATTTACAACTAGATAAGAGTTGAGCACAAAATTTGTACAATCCTGCAGATAATTAAGGTGATTACAATCTCTAGAAATCTTATACAATGGTGCAAGCCTCCAAATATTAAAAAGTCTTTAATTACAATGTTTTGAAATTTAAGATGATGTTCCCTCCTTGGGATCAAAACCGACTTTAAATGTGTGCACTGGGCACTGAGTTTCCCTCCACTCGGCCTCCTTTGGTGTTGATGGTGATGCTCTTACATCAAGTAGCAAACCCATCCCTAAAGGTAACCACTTACTAAGGTGTGATGTCAACCACCAAGGTGAAACAGAGAAAAGAGCATAACTTTGAAGCAGACGTTACATAATCAAAATCATCTTTAAATGTAACACACTCACTAATGCCTCAAATATTAAAATGACACTCACCATAATACTTGACTTGTACTTCATGGTAAAAGACCCATTGTCTTATGGAAGAAAGTTTATGTGGTGGATACCATCGTGATGAATATGAGATCTGTGGTGGTGAGGCGGGCCTCTGTCTATGAAAGTGTACACTATCAACCATCTCTCTCTCAGTACTCCGTCTGCAACCTGACAGCCTCGAGACATCATCTCCTTAGTTATCCCTAGGACTTCTATTATGGACATACATGGTTGTACTAGATGATTCGTCCCATAAATTTATGGGTAAGTTATGTTCATGGATCATTGTTTTATCTTCTTCTACGATAGATCCATTCTTTCTATCTACAACCCCATTCTGCAGGGGGTTATAGGGATTTGTCAATTCCATCTTAATCCCTGCTTCTCTGCAAAATTATTTAAACTCATTTGAGGTGTATTCACCTCCATTATTTGATATCAATATATTAATATTTCTTCCAAAGATATTTTCCACTAAACCTTTAAATTCTTGAAACTTACTAAAAACTTCATCTTTTTCTTTCAAGAAGTAGATCCATGTCTTACATGGGTAATTATCTATGAAAATAACATATTATAAAAAGTTACCTAGGGATGGCACTACCATATATTCGCATACATATGATAGTATGATTTCCAAGATCCCTTTGGATATATTGTCACTGATTGAAAAGATTCCCTTTGCATTTTTTCCAAGTGCACATCCTTTGCATACCTCATCATGTTCTACCTGCATATCTGATAGACCTATAAACATCTTGCTCAATACTAGTAATGATTTGTAATTTAGGTGAGAAATTATTTGGTTCCATAGCTCACTAGAGATAATGTTGTTGTTTATAAGGGCTTGTTCTTGGTGTCGCTTCAATTTATACAATCCTCCCTCTCGGACACCAATCATGGTAGAAA
>ML794892.1:9215-20970 GCA_009831015.1 Picea engelmannii | reverse complement strand
GGTGTTATTTTACTATTCAATGGTCTTCCTTTTACTTTTGGAATCTTCTTCTCTTCTAAGAAATGTTTTCTAGGAGGAAAATACCTCTCGCAGCTACCAAAACATCAACACACTTTACAATGAATGCATGAACTTTAAAAAAGAAGTAACAAAAAAGAGACTTGAACTCAAGACCTATTACTTAATAAACCAACTTTCAAGTGAGCTAGAGAAAAACATATTGTATTGTTTAGGAGGAGAATTGGGTTTGTTGTTGTTGTTGTTGTTGTGGAAGACATCCTTGTAGAGCGTGCTCATAAAAAACTATTTTCACACAAGAATAAAATTTCACTTATCGATAACAACAAGGGTTAGATCTCGATTAGCTTACCTGAAAATGAAATTTTTCTCTCTATTTATAATTTATCGAGATCGCACAGAGTGCATGACAAAGAACATATGTAGAGAATAAAACCCTTTCTGATCTGTTTCTGATTTTTTGAGATCGCACAAGGCGAAGGGAAAAGAGAATATGTAGATTGAAAATAATAGAAACCCAAAAATACAAATAGAAAACTGAAATATTATCTCTGCAAAAATTTAGAAACAAATATTCGGGCTTTATAACTTTGGATCTGACTAAAATGATTGTATCTTAGGAAAATAGAAACCTTTTCAAGTGAAATGAAAAGCATTTATTACTAAATCAAGTGCTCCATATGCAATGGAATAGTCCTCTCGGCCTAGAAATGTACAGAAATGGCATAAACTAGAGATGAGGCAACACGACTTCACGATCTCAATCTACAATGGGAGCAGGTCTTCAAATGCGCTCTGATACCATGTTCGAAAACATATGTATCCCAACAAAGGACAAACAAATTCAATAACCACTCCCATTTATTACCAGATAAATGGAATAACTACCAGATAATGGATCACATTTTCACATTTGGTGTTATTATTGAGGAACCTCGATAGTGGTCTTTCAAAGCCTTTTCCTATTTATTAGAATTTTGGAATGTGTTAATTCAATCCCAAGAGCATCCCTAGTCCAAATTTTGTAGGACATTGGCCTCCATGAGTCCCTCATTATGGCCATCTTAAGGCTTTATGAGATGATTGTAGGAAAGGTTTTCACACAACAAGGATTCTCTAACATATCAAGGGTAGCATTGGGGTCCAACAGGGATTCCCACTCTCTTCCACATGGTTTGGGATCTACATTGACGAGTTAAAAAAGTTTATTTATTTTCATACTCTTGTTTGAAAAGAAAATGGTTCTTTTGTCTTCCTTCCCCAAGGGACTCAAAGGTAGTTGAACACTCTCACCATCTTTTATGATTGTTACCCCCTCTCACCTAGGAGTAACTAAAGGATATCATGTCTCATGGTCCAAAATGATCCCAAAGATGATCATTAACATTATCCACATACAACAACCCCTTATATTCCTCCCCCCTCCTCATTACTCAACTCATCTTGTTAGTAACATTTCTTGTTCGAGGCACAATAGAATTCGGGTCAGCAAGTCGCATGAGGAGCGCCCGAGCGCAACGTGGAAAATCTCATTTCAAGATCCCAAGCAGGTGAGCGGGCGATATTATATCGTCGGCGATCCAGATTCATCCATAAGAGAAGATCAACAGTTGGCAGAAAATCACGGTTAGAGGAGTTGCGTCGAGATTAGCGCAAATGCATCGCGCCCATATTATATGCAGGGAAGGATAGCAGTCTTCCATACAAAGGATGCGTGGCACTAGATTTAGTCACGTCCGCATTTTGACAATCGCAATTTCAAAGGGTGAAGGTTTCGTGTTGTCCTATATCTCGAAACCTCGAACCCCGAAGGCGCCGAAGGTGCCCAAAGTTGGGCCCGTAGTATTACGGAGAAATTTCAGCCGTCCATCCACATGAGATACCTGACATGTGATTAGGTTCCTCGTCGTTTTTCCCATCACAATTTTAAGGTGTAAAGAGCAGCTCCGTCATTTCCCGATGCACGAGGTTTCGGGAGTGTCCAACACCCGGGCCCACAGCATCGTCGAGAGAGTTCAAAACCGTCAAATCTAGAGGGATGCGTGGCGCCAGATTAAGCTATTTTGGCGTTTCACTCATCATGATTTCAAGAAACAAGGATCAACCCCTTCCTATTCACAAATGCCGAAAGCTCCTTTGAGAGTAAACGCAAGGTCACAGCCCATGGTCACTTGGGAAATAAAAGATCTATGCAAAGGGGGCCAAAGGCGTCGGGTCCAGTCATCGAAAGGTTCATCGCGTTCTCTGGATGCCTTTTGATCTGACCTCAAGCTTGGTTTTCACTTGGAGTAAATGAAGGCTAGAAGGGGCGGTTGAAGCCTCTCATCATTCATTAAGTGTGAGGTATGGAGGATCTGGTGAGCTGTCTGCCTGAAGGGGTCCTTTGTACTGATTTTTCCAAAGAAGTCATGCCGAAGTCCTCAACTAGACAGAGAAGTCTGCACATGCTATCTCAACACTTAATGGCTCAGCTACTCTCCTTGCTGGAGCCATACGCAGTTAAAGTGGCATTTGAAGAAGGATATTAGTACGAGTTTGACTAAAGGGACACCAAGCCTTGGGTGACTGGGAACACCTCTGTTAGGTGAATTTCTCTAAGTATATAAACTCAGTCTTTGTATTTTGTAAAGTAGCAATGGTTGAGCAAGGCTCCCGATTGTAAAGTTTTGATGAAGTGCTGGTCACTTTGGTTAATGTACAAGGCATTTGAGATTTCTTACTTTATGGATGTCATCTTCTTTTCCATCTCTTTGTTTACTGTGTTAGAACAACTTGGAATTGGAGGATCTAGTCGAGTTGTAGCTGTTATAGGATGATGTAGGTTGGATCACTGTAACAATTGCATTGTTTCTAATCGGTTCCTCTGATTTTATCAGTGCTGAAACGACTTGGAATTGAAGGATTCAGTCGAGTCACCCCTCAGCTCCTTGAAGCTCTGGACCAACAGGATCTTGGCTTCTGAGTTTTTCACCCTCAAGCCTCCGAAGGCCTATCGCCTGAGGCAGTCTTTCTCTCCCTTCTCACAAGTCTTCCATCTACCACCCTTTAATCCACTTACTGATGGAAGTTGGATCAAGACCTCCCTTGCTTTGTACATACCAGGCCCGATTTGCTGAGTTAAAGCCATATTTTCTTTAGTGTTTACCCATTCGATCACCCTATTAAAAAAATCGTGACATAAACCTAATGGGCACTGGGCTATGCTCCTGCAAGAAATCCAGGAGTGACTTCTGACGCTAACATTTCTGGCATCGTTGCTGGGGACGAAGTTGAAAATTTTCCCCGGGATGAACGACATTAAGCCTCTGATTCTAAAGGTGCATTGGGTATCAGAGCCTTTACAGATTGCTACTATGCACCTTGTGACTCTATTGTGACGACTCCACTATGCCAAACCTTGTGTATCAATTGTGGCTTTCAGAGGCAGACACACGCGGTCTCATCCACAGCTACCTTTGGCTACACCTGAAACTGACCCAGAGGTGGTTCTCAGAAAAGGGAAGGCCTCCGAAGAAGAATATTCCACCGCTGAACTAGGTAATCTGCTATCTCCTTCTATAGGAACTCCTTTTTATCCTCCTCAGTTTCTTAATAGACCCCCTTCAGAGGTTTCCTATTTCCTGAATTTTGGGAGTGTTCCTGCTGAGTTTTCCCCTCCTGGTATGGCATTGGAGGGAGAAACCCTTGTCACTTGACTCTCCTCTGAAGCTATACTTTGGCGTAGCCCCAAGATTGCTGAAGATTTCCCCACTCCTCCTCTTGTTACTGTTACCACTCCTGCACAAAGAGGAGCATCTGTTGACTTGAGCTTGTTAGCCTTCACCTTAAATCCCCTTTTGTTTCCCATCCCACTTCAAGACTCATTCGCAGTAGCTCCTTCGTGAACTCCTTCTCCTCCAAGTTCTCATCCACCTAATATTCCTATGGCTGGTGTTAATCCCCCTCTAAATAGAATGGACACCATAGTCACTGCCATATATGCCCCCTTAATCCTACCCCATCCTATGAATCCTCTCCCTGCTGGAGACTACTTGAAGTATATGCCCAAGTTCACCGAGGAAGGGGACATAATTGTGGAAGATCACCTGGCCGCTTTCTACAGTTATGCAGACAACCTCAACATTGAAAATGAAGATGTTTGGATGAGAGTCTTCGTCCAAAGCTTGGATGGAGAGGTGAGGAAATGGTTTAGAGGATTGGCCCCCAGATCTATTGTTGGGATCGAAGCCCTAGGGAGATAGGAAGGATTTCATGTATTACATGACAGAGTTCGGGTATTTGAAGAATATGGAAGGAGAATCTGTCTCTAACTTCTCCAAAAGATTCAATAAGATGTATAACAAAATCCCTGCCGAAATAAAACCCTCAGAAGCCTCAGCCAAGATTTCCTATGCTAGTGCGTTTTGCCCCAATTTCTGTCTTATAATGAGAGAAAGAAGAGCCACCTCCTTAGCTCAAATGCAAGATGCGACCATAGAAGTGGAATCCAATGTATTAGCAGCTGACAGACTGAGGAACAAGGCCGACGCAGACAAGAGAAAGGGAAGGTCGAAAGCCTCAACTTCTGGCCCATTGGCGTCCCACCCTCAAGTGGATGAGCTGACGAGGATGGTGAAGTCTTTGTTTATAGAGATGGAGAGAATGAATGTGGAAGGGAGGCAAGCATACAAGGCCCCCCAACACACCGAAAATAAAGGAGGTTTCAGGAGGCCAAACAATATTACTTCCTCGACTATGCAAAGAGAGAGGGGAAGAGATAGAGAAGACCAGAAAATTTAGGCCCCTTTTCCAAACAATTTTGTGGTCGAGGGGGAAGAAGGGAGAACAGACGAGCTTGATCCCAAAATCCATTGCTTTGGGGACACTCCTCCTTTTCCTCATCTCACTCAATCAACATACGAGGAGTCTCTCATGGATAGTCAGCTAAATGAACTGAGAAAGGGAGACAAGACTAGTGGCAGCCAAGGCAGATATGATCTGAGGTCCAGCAAAAAGACAGTAGCACCTAATGTTCCTGAGAAGTCCACTAAAATAGAGAAACCTGCTAATGAAGTAGCAGACAGTCACAGAGGTAAGAAGCACCAACCCCTCTCTCCCATAGTCTAGAGTCATGTTCCCAAAATAAAAGAAATCCCGAAGATTACATCTTCTTTTAATTTCAAGCATGAAGTTCAAAAGATCATAATTCCTGTGCCCCTAACTGAATTGATTAAACATGAAGGGTTCAAAAAATGCTTCTCTGAGATTTTACAGTCCGAGGTCCCATGTCTTCCAACTGACTCCATCAATTTGCAAGATGAAAAGCCTGTAGTTATTCTAGGTCCTATGGTAGAAGATAGGAATGACTCATCCCCTCCCTTCTACACATCCTTGAACATACATGACAAGGTACTGCACAAATGCTTGATGGATTCGGGGGCTTCTAACAACCTTATGCCCAAAACTATCATGGAAGAGTTAGGGCTAGAAGTCACCCAAGCCTATCATGACCTCTATTCCTTTGACTCCAGAAAGGTTCAATGTCTATGATTTATCAAAGATCTGGTCGTGACCTTGTTTCAATTGCTCATGAAAAGTGTGGTCATGGATATTGTAGTGGTTGATGTCCCCCCCAAGTTCGATATGTTGTTATCAAGATCTTGGATAAAAAGACTAGGGGGAACTTTGCAGATGGACCTCACATATTCTACTATCCTAGTATTTGGAGGAGAACATAGGAGGCTATACAGGGAAGCCCAATTGGCCTATATAATCAGTGATGAAGCCAATCCTACCAACCATCCCATTTTTTCCTTGGACACTGATTTAGGTTCCAGTTTACTGCAACTCACTCATGCTCCCGAGCCTCCTCTTAAACTCAGAAAGAAGCCCACCACGCCCCATGAATTTCCTCCCTCTATCACCCCCATGTAGAAAATGTTCTTTGATGGAGCCTGTTCCAGGGAAGGCACTAGAGCTGGGGTGTCTTTTGTGTCACCTGCTCAGGAAACCATATCTCTGTCATACAAACTAGAATTTGAAGCTACCAACAATGTGGTAGAGTATGAAGCTCTTGTCCTGGGGTTAAGAGCCACAAGGGAAATGGGAATTCAGGAAGTAGCAGTGATCGGTGATGCAGAGTTGGTGGTCCGATAGATCAGAAGCGTTTATCAGGCTAAGCATCCTCGACTCAGGAGTTACAGAAATGAGGTATGGGACCTAATTGACAGTTTCTTCTCAGCATTTAACATTTCTTCCATCCCAAGAGAGGAGAACACAGTGGAAGATTCCTTGGCTACATTAGCAAGCAATTTCAAAGTACCCGTGCTGCCCAAATTCAGATATGATGTAGAAGTAAAATACAGGCCCTCCATACCTAACAACGTCAAACATTGGAAGGTATTCAAGGATGATCTCGAGATCAAGAAATTCTTGGAGACTGTCGAATAATTTTCAGAGATGCATATCGACCAAGATTTTGTCTCTGAAGAAGGACTTGATCGGGGTAAGTTTCTGGGTAAAATAGCAAAGCATGACATTGTGCAGCTCCCCAGCAACCATATTCCAAGGGGATTGGTTCCTTTAGAAAGGCTTTTTGATAGAAATGATGTGTCATTAAAAGGGGAGATCTCAGAGGATGATGTTGGTACTATTCAGTGCAACATTGGCACCGAGAGTGAGCCCAAATTTGTCAAATTGTCAAGATTTCTGACAAAGGAGAAGAGGTCTGAATACATTGGAATTTTGAGGGAATTTGCTGATGTTTTCGCCTGGACCTACGAAGACCTCAAAACATATGACACTTCTGTCATCGAGCATAAAATCTTTTTGAAAGGGGAGGCAAAGACATTTAGGCAAAAGCTGAGATAGATCAATCCTATGCTTCTGCCTATCATGGAGAGGGAAGTGAAGAAGCTGATGCAGGCCCAGATCATTGTACCACTGAGATACTCCGATTGGGTGGCCAACTTGGTACCAGTAAGGAAAAAGAATGGAGAAATCAGACTCTGTGTGGACTTCAGAAACCTGAACAAGAGATCATGAAAGGATAACTACCCCTTACCAAAGATGGAACATATACTGCAGAGGGTAACGGGAGCATCCAGGATGTCCATGATCAATGGTTTCTCTGGCTACAATCAGGTCTTTGTTCTGCCTAAAGATAGGGAAAAGACGACATTTACCACTCCATGGGGCACATTCATGTATGCCAAGATGTCGTTTGGATTATTGAATGTAGGGGAAACATTCCAGCATGCCATGGACATAGCTTTCGTTGGGGAAAAGGATAAATTTGTAGTCATCTATCTGGATGACATTACTGTGTTTTCAAAATCTGACAAAGAACATTATTGTCATCTCAGGAAGGTTTTCCTGAAATGCTGGAGTTTTGGCATTTCTTTAAACCCCAAGAAATATTTGTTTGCCATGCAGGAGGGAAAGTTACTAGGCCACATAGTATCAGTGAAAGGAATCAGGATTGACCCTAGCAGAGTTGAGGCAATACAAGCCTTATCAGTCCAAAGGTCCAAGAAGGAGGTCCAATCTTTCCTTGGTAAGATTAATTTTTTGAGGAGGTTTTTGCCCAACTTTGTTGAGGAGGTAAAACTTATAACAACCATGTTAAGGAAAGAAAATGAAGTGAAGTGGACTTCTGAATCGCGAAATTCCTTCGAGCAGATAAAGAAGGCCTTGTCTGAAGCCCCTGTGCTTATGAGTCCCGACTACTCAAAGGATTTCCTTATTTTCTCCTTTGCTTCACCTGACACGGTAGCCGTTGTTTTATTATAGACAAACAAGGATGGGCTAGAGCATCCTATTCCCTATTTCAGCCTAGCATTGAGGGATGCCGAAGTCAGGTATGACACTATGGAAAAGTAGGCCTATGCCCTGGTAAAGGCTCTTAAGGAATTTAGGATCTATGTCCTACAATCAAAATTCATCGCTTATGTCCCCTCATCTATTGTTAAAGACATCCTTTTTCAACCTGACATAGATGGGAAAAGGAGTAAGTGGATAGCCAGGATTCTAGAATTTGGCCTGGAAATAAAGCCTACCAAATTGATCAAAGGTCAAGGTTTAGCCAAGTTGTTGGTTGAAGCCAATTGCCAAGATTTGGGAGTAAGTTTCATCAATGAATGCTCAGGAATTCATTAGGGTCAACTGTTTGACATGGACCCTCAAAGGGAGCCCCCATTGGCTCGATGTCCTTGGTATAAGGATGTCATATACTTTCTGCAAGAGTTGTGGCCTCCAAACGGCCTACAAAGAAACAAAGCAATATATCTGAAGCTTAAGGCAGTCAGATACTACCTTATCGATCAAATTTTGTATTGGAAAGACCCACTGGGGGTGCTTTTAAAATGCATGGATCCACAAGAGGCTGACAGGATCATGGTCGAATTTCACAATGGCCTATGTGGAGGGCACCATTCTTGGAAGACCACAACCCACAAAATTCTCAGAGCTGGGTACTACTAGCCCATGCTGTTCACTTATGTCCACAAAGGAGTTAGAGCCTATATCCTATGCCAAAGATTTGCAGGAAAACAACAACTTAAGCCTTTACCATTAAATCCTGTGGTTATTTCAGGACCTTTCCAGCAATGGGGCCTAGATTTCATTGGAGAAATTCACCCCGCTTCTAGTGGGCAACACAGATGGATCCTGACTGCTACAGATTTCTTTACCAAGTGGATTGAAGTTATCCCCACCAGGAGTGCCTCCCACAAGGTAATCATTGGATTCCTGGAGGACCTCATCACGAGATTTGGCTGCCCAAGTAAGATTGTCACTGATAATGCAGCCTCTTTCAGGGCTGAGCCGTTAGCCAAGTTCTGTGAGCAATTCAGGATCAATTAGATTCACTCCACCCCATATTATCCCCAAGGAAACGTTTTAGTAGAGTCCTCCAACAAAAGCCTGATAAGGATCATCAAAAGGTTGTTGGAAGACAACAAGAAGGCTTGGCATTCAAAATTGAAATTCTCTCTATGGCCCGATCGAGTGACCATGAAGAGATCTATAGGCGTCTCTCCTTTCCAATTAATCTATGGAGCAGAGGCTATTTTTCCTTCTCATTTAGCCATTCCTGTAGCAAAATTCCTCCAGGATAATCAAGAGAAGCCTGATGACATGATCAGAAGAATTCATCAGCTAGTGGACGTCTAGCAGATCAGGGAGCAGGTAATGGGTAGAATTCAAGACCATCAGCAAAGGATCAAGTGGGGTTTTGATAAGAAGGCTAAGAAGGAAGAGTTTCAGATAGGAGACCTGGTACTGAAATGGGATGCTCCTAAACAGGATAAAGGCAAGCACGAAAAATTTGAATCCCTATGGCTCGGGCCCTTCAAAATATCTAAAGTTTTCTCAAATAACACGTACAGGTTGTAGGATTTAGGGGGCGAAGAAGTTTTCAACAGCCTATTAAATGGGCATTTTCTTAAGAAATGTTTTGTCTGATACTTCGGAGGCTCCTTTGTTTGTAAATATTGTCCTTTTAGTCCTTTTTTTTATTTTTATTGTTTCGGCTTAGTAAATGACTCCATATCCCAACAGCAAGGCACTGGAACTGCAAAATGAGTCCTTAGAGCATCACAGGGATGACTCTATCCCCCATGGAGCCTAATGTTAGTAAAATTTCTTGTCCGGGGCACAAGAGCATTCGGGTCAGCAAGTCACATGAGGAGCGCCTGAGCGCAATGCAGAAAATCTCATTTCAGGCTCCCAAGCAGGAGAGAGGGCGATATTATATCGTCGAGGGTCCAGATTCATCCATAAGACCAAATCAGCGGTTGGCGAAAAATCGCGGTTAGCAGAATTGCACCAAGATTAGTGCAAATGCATCGTGCCCATATTATATGCAGGGAAGGATAACAGCCGTCCATCCAAAGGACGCGTGGTGTGAGATTTAGTCACATCGGCATTTCAACAATCGCGAGTTCAAAGGGTGAAGGTTCTGTGTTTTCCTATATCTCGAAACCCCGAACCCTGAAGGTGCCCAAAGTTGGGCCCCCAGTATTACGGAGAAATCTCGACCGTCCATCCATAGGAGATACCTGGCATGTGATTAGGTTCCTCATCATTTCGCCCATTGCAATTTTAAGGCGCAAAGAGTAGCTCCATCATTTCCCGATGCGCGAGGTGCCGGGAGTGTTTAGGACCCGGTCCCACAACAACGTCGGGAGATTTCAGGACCATCAGATCTAGAGGGACGCGTGGCACCATATTAAGCCGTCTCAACGTTTCGCTCATTGCGATTTCAAGAAACAAGGATCAGCCCCTTCCTATTCGCGAATGCCGAAATCTCCTTTGAGATTAAATGCAAGGTCACAACCCATGGTCACCTGGGAAATAAAAGAGCTGTGAAAAGGGGGCCAAAGGCGTTGGGTCTAGTCACCGAAAGGTTCATCGCGTTCTCCAGATGCCTTTTGATCAGACCTCAAGCCTGGTTTAAATGAAGGCGAGAAGGGGTGGTTGAAGCCTCTCATCATTCATTAAGTGTGAGGTATGGAGGATCTGGCGAGCTGTCTGCCTGAAGGGGGCCTGTGTACTTATTTTTCCAAAGAAGTCATGCCGAAATCCTTGACTAGACAAAGAAGTCTGCACATGCTATCTCAACACTTAATGGCTCGACTACTCTCCTTGCAGGAGCTATACGTAGTTAAAGTGGCATTTGAAGAAGGATATCAGTACGAGTTTGACTGAACGGACACCAAGCCTTGGGTGACTGGGCACACCTCTGTTATCCAAATTTCTCTAATTATATAAACTCAGTCTTTGTATTTTGAAAAGTATTGATGGTTTAGCAAGGCTCCCGATTGTAAAGTTTTGATGAAGCGTTGGTCGCTCTGGTTAATGTACAAGGCATTTGATATTTCTTACTTTATGGATGTCAGCTTCTTTTCCATCTCTTTGTTTACTGTGTTAGAACAGCTCGGAATTGGAGGACCCAGTCGAGTTGTAGCTGTTATAGGATGATGTAGGTTGGATCACTGTAATAGTTCCATTGTTTCTAATCAGTTCCTGTGATTTTCTCAGCGCTGAAATGACTTGGAATTGTAGGATTCAGTCAAGTCAACCCTCAGCTCCTTGAAGCTCTGGACCAAGAGGATCTTGGCTTCTGATTTTTTCACCCTCAAGCCTCCGAAGGCCTGTTGCCCAAGGCAGTCTTGCTCACCCTTCTCACAAGTCTTCCATCTACCACCCTTTAATCCACTTACTGGCGGAAGTTGGATCAATACCTCCCTTGCTTTCTACATACCAGGCCCGGTTTCCTGAGTTAAAGCTATATTTTCTTGAGTCTTTACCCATCCGATCACCCCATTAAACAAATTGTGACATAAAACTGACGGGCATTGGGATCTACTCCTGCAAGCAATCCAGGAGTGACTTCTGATGCTAACACATCTCTTTCACTTAATCAACATGGTTCATTATATGACAGTGGTACAAGACACATGAGGTGAACTAGTCATTGTTTCATATAAGTTATCACATTTAATGCACCAAGATTTTAGGTTAGGATCATGAGTTGAAGTCAGATAATGGATCATAATTGCTTGGAATTTATGCTTTTTTCCTTATTTCACCTTGGTGACCATAATTTGTGTCCTAGTCCAGTGTTGTCATGCTTGGGGAACAAGGGTACTACTGGGAGGCCTTGATAGGGGTAACATACCATTCCTTTCCATAATTAACACTTTTCATCTTGATTCCTTCCATTGTCTTATCTTTTGGAAATGGTTGTTACATGTAC
>ML794891.1:275962-290527 GCA_009831015.1 Picea engelmannii | reverse complement strand
CTCCTAAACACATCATTGACGGTGGTAGCTTCTTGGATATTGTAGACTCTCTTACTATTCTATTTTCTATGTGGGCAGTCCCTCAATCGATTATGTTCTCCACAACCCCAGCATTTTAAGGGTTCCTTCTTTAGGTTATCGGTCTTTTCTGGGACTGTCTTAAAAGGTTTATTTCCACTTTGAGAGGGGAAATTTTGTTGATATGCACTTCTAGTAGGAAGGCTCCTTCTAGAATATTTTCCATAGTTCTTAAATCTCCAGGATTTAAACCCCTTCTTATGGAATCCCAAACTACTCCTCTTCTTCCAATCCTCATGAGGTCTTGTCTTATTCCCAAACAATTCATAACAATACCTCGCCTTCCGGATAGTTTCTTCTAAGTTATTTGGTTCGTCGAACTCAATTATGTCCTGGTAGGTCTGAGGTAACCCACTAATGAACTGTTGCATTTTTACTTTTTCATCTTTTATGTAGGGTACATACCTCAGTAGTTCAAGGAATTTATTGACAAATTCGTCTATGGTGAGCTTCCCTGTCCTAAGTTCATAGAATTCCTTAATCTTCCCATCCATGTATTTATCTGACAGATACTACTTCCTGAAGTATTTCTTAAATTTTTTCCATGACAAGTCCTTCTCATGGACTCCTTTCACATTCCTAAGTTCTTCCCACCAAATGGAAGCCTTTCCATTCAGGTTAAAGATGGCTATTTGAGCCTTCAAGTTTTCAGAGTAGTCATGGACTCTGAAGTACTTCTTTAAACCAAGTAGCCAAAATTCATCCTCTTCTCCCTTCCTAATATCTCCATAGAAAGAGGGTGGTTTTCCTTTCTTGAATTCTTCAGGATCATGATTTTTGGAATGCTTCCTCTTCTTTCCTTTCCTTTGAGAATGTGAGCTTTCTCTGCTACTAGAAGATCCTTCGTATTTTCCAGCTTCCTTTCTAGAGGACTCTACCGATGAGTGTCCCCTGCATCTAGGTTGGGCCTTCTTCAAGGCACTTCTCCCAGTGTGGTCACTTATGGAGTCATGTTTTTGGATCTGAGGTGGACTTTGACTTCTCTTCTTATGTCATTGATCCACATGACTGGTTGCGGGTTCATGTTGTAGTTGCCTCTGTATGTCGAACAAGCTCTACAGCAAGACTACGTTAATTTTTGTTTTTTTTTCTTTCTCCTTTATCAATCTCTCATTGTCATCCTTGCAACTCTGTAATTCGGCCCTGAGGCTCCTTACAGTTTCAACCAGATCTGGAGGGGTTTCCACTGCCCTCCTTTTGTCAGATTCTTCATCTATATTGTGGGAGCCATCCCCCACTTCATGACACATCACCATCCTTTAGTCTTGAAGTTTTCCCATGATTTACTGAATTCTCGAGTGTTGATAAAAACAATTATTGTTAGCTAACAGTCTATTAGTTCATGAACAATACACGGTTCAATTTCTTAAATGCACACACACAGTAGAAAGTTTCATTCTTTTCTTTAATAAATTTTTTAACCAGACTTTTTAAGAAAGAGGTAAGGTAGAGTGTCACTCTTTTAAAAGTAATCCAAATAGAATTTTTAAGTGACTCGTCCATGAGCCCAAGCAGGCCAAGTGTTGTAACCATGCTCTGATACCAATTTGTAACACACCCATGATGGGGCAAAAATAAAAAAAAATTGTCCTCCTTACAGGAATAGATCCTTTCCCTCTATGATTCCTAATTTGGGTAGTCCGGGACTCAGCCCGACCGTCTGGTCAAGGTTCTCTGATTCTCTAAGTCAAACAAGACTTAGAGACCTTGATAGTCTCACCTCTTAATCAAACATAGTCCCTTCCGTCTTTTGGTGCAAGTCTTATGATACCCGCGACCTTCCACTTCATGCTTCCATGAAGTCTCGGAGTTCGTGTTAGCCCCTTTTATCTTAGCCCCTCCTCATATGTGACCTTGGGTGATGAACTCATGAAAACACACAATTGTGGGCATAGCCAAAGGTGGTTTAAAACCAAACTATTTTTAGGCCCGCAATTCTCCTCAAGCTTCCACGTGTCCTTTCTCCAAAGCCAAAGTTTAGATTGCGGCCCGCCCTCAACTTTTTAAAGTTCGCGCACCTCCGATCCCTGAAATGTTATGGGACCATTGATCTCCTAATCTTGGTGGTACTGTCTGAACTGATGGTTCATAGCTACCCCTCCTAAATCAATGGATGTGATCTCCTTCGCGATTCCGGACTTCAGACTTTTCAAATCTCAAACCCTGCTTTCCTTTGTACCTCAATCTTCCAGAATTGATGATATGCAGACACCTGTCCTCCTAAATCAAAAGCCCTACTTCTAATTCAGGTGTTTGACCTTTCAAATAGATCAATGTTCTTGTGGCCCTCTTCCAGATCAACGGTCGAGATCTCCTTCGGGTCTCCGGACTTCTGAGATCTCAAATCTCAAACTTCACCCTTTTTTCCCAATGGATTTTATCCGAAGGCTATAATCCACTTACACATGTCCACTTGATCTGACGATCAAGGATTACTTCAAGTCTTTACCTGGAGTCCACATATTCATGCCACGTCCCTTCTAGATCAGACGGTCTAGATTCACTTCGGACGATCCGACGCTGGAGATTTACTTCAGACGATCTGACAACTGAGATCTACTTCGGACGATCTGACAATTGAGATTTACTTTGGCTCTCCGAAATTTAGGAGTCTCAGATATCAACTAAAAACTCTTGCACAAATTTCCCTAGAGTCTTCGATCTATCACCATGTGTCCCTCTAGATATGGCGGTCTAGATTCACTTCGATTCTTCAGGGTTTGGGAATCTCAACTTTCAACTGAAAACCCTCGAACAAACTCCTCCGGAGTCCGCAGTCTGTCTCCACATATCCTTCTCGATCTGGAGGTCCAGATTCACCTCCTGGTGATGGATGGACTCAAATTAATTCGTCTATTTCAATTCCTCTTGATCCATGAACTTCTGGAGTTATTGATCTTACGCCACCTGTCCTCCTTGACGATGGACGGTCCCAAATTACTTCAGGACTTTGTAACTCTGGTAAGTTCTCTTCTCCTGCATGTGCAAAGTGATAAGGTTCATGAACCTTTCTTAGATTAGACAGTTGTCAATCCTTGGCATTATGATCCAATGGCCACTGTCGCTCTTCCTCCTGATCTTATGAATTACTCCGACTTAGAAGATTTTATAAGTGCTCGAAGGATTCGACCTTTGATCCTCCTACGGGCTCATCTCCTGGATTTCGTCTGCACTCCTGAAAGCATTATCTATTATAGTATTGATCTCCTTGAATATTTTGTCATCCCACCCACTCCTTGCGTTTCAGGGGTCGCGTTAAACTCATATCGAAGGTCAACAGTGATCGACGGTTCAAAGAAACTGCAGGGCCCCAACATGCGTACTCTTTACCAGAGAGTTCGACCTCCGCAATCTGAAAAGTGCTCGCTCAATTCTAGTCTAACTAGGAGTGTTGATCTTCCAGCCCGTTGATATCAATGGAAAGGGTTAATTGTGGGCCGCGAACTAGTGCGTCCGCTATTTTCACCTTCGCACTCCGCAGTGATTCCCCACCCTCGATCTTCATTCATAGATCGACGGTTCATAGCAATTTCGGGGTTCAACTTGACTATCTTCCAATTTGACATATTGGAGCCTCGAGCTCCAAGTTTCTTAGACCCAGGTCACATGGATCTTCATACAACTTCTGGGCTATAATCCCCACTCTTAGTTGGGATTTTGGTTAAGGAAATAGGTGCAAGTTCAGAGTCTCCTAGACTACTGGTCTGAAGGTAACACCTTCCCAAATCGTAGAGCTTTAAGATTTGAATCAAGGAAAAGTAACTTGTGAGGTTACCAAAATGGTAGTTATGCCCAGAGGCTTGCTCTGACTCCAGAACGGTGATGTAAATTCCTAGGGAAAGTGCCTTCGAGTGATTAAACTGGGGTATATGGAAATTCAAGAAGAAATATAGGTTCTCAAGTGAATGAATGCATACTCATAACTTAATCATCTAATACAGAGAAAGGACCCTTTATAGACATGTAAATACTTGCATGCATCCATTATTTACAATTCAAAGAATAAGGCAAGAAAACACTTATCAGAAACCTAGAGTGTGATGTGACTGCTGAAAGGGGTGCTCGTTTCCACCCAACCATAAGCTCAGTCACTCCCAATGGATTTATCACTGGCCACCCCCGAGCTTAAGCCACAATTCTTTGAGATTCAATCTCTTATTTCCATCTGAACGAAAGTTAGGGACAAAGGTTACTCTCCTTCTCCCAATACATAAATATATAAGGATGAAGGTTACTCTCCTTCTCCTGGTTCAATCTCTATTTTATGTGATCAGCACTCACTGTTCCTCTTTCAGTCTGTCCTCAGACCCGAGAGTTTCCACTCTCGTCTCTGCATTTTTCCCCACATGTATTCCTCTGTCCACCACAATTCCTTTCTTGCCTTCCTCAGCAAGGTTACGTGTGGCTCGAATTTCCAGTCCATGGTCAGGTCTGGAAGCCTTAAGGATGGGTGGTCTAGCCCATCCTCTCATTAAATCTTGAGGAGTTCTTCCCACCTACCATCTCGACTGTAATTCATTCTTGGGTCAGAGGGTTGTTCTAATTTGAGCCATTAACTCCAGCATGGTACTAGTTCGGTGGAGGTTAACGCAACCATTTTGGGTCCCCTCCACCACCTTTCATAGAATTCATGGTTTTCTCTTAGAACATCCCCTCTTTCAGCAGTCATGCAGCATGTAACCATTTTCTATTAAAATAACAGAATTTACATTCATCGACCTTTTCTTCAAAGGTCCATCAAATCAAACATTCACAATTTTAGGTTTGCCATAGTTCCTTGGCCAATATAGTTATATTTACAGACCGGAGAAAATAGGGTGTTACATGAACCCAAGACAGATCCTAGGAACAATGATGACACTCAAGGTGAGAGGCAACAAAAAGGGAAGGGGAAGAAGAAGGAAAAATAAAAGATGAAGACGTTCAAGGGTAGTGAAGATAATTCCAAGAAAATGGATGCAACAAAAGAGAAGAAGTTGATTTCATGTTGGATTTGTTCCAAGGAGCACTATGAAAAGAATTGTCCCTTGAAACATAAGTTGAATGATTTGGAGAAGGCAGACAACCCATCTATTGGAGTCTTGCGAGTATTGAACGTTTTCATGGAGGGTTAATCCACAGAGATCCAAGAGAAATATGAGACAAAACGTTTCTATGTGCAGGTTGAAATCAACAAGAATTCAGTGACAACCATGGTGGACGGTGGAGCGAATCATAACTTCTTGATTAAATATATGACATAGAGGCTTGGGTTTCAATATGAACCAATGAAAACAACCTTCAAGATAGTCAATGCAGGTGTAGAGAGGGTCGTTGGTGTAGCCAAGGATGTCTCATTGAAGCTTCGTGACTGGTGTGGTAAGACAAGTTTCACCATTATTCCTATGGATGATTTTGAAGTTGTGTTGGGACAAGAGTTCACAAGGAAGGAAAAGGTGGCACCTATTCCTCACATGAAAAATTTGTCCATTTCCTTAGGACAAACTCCATGTTTGATTCCTACCATAAGGAGGAAGGAAGGAAGTACGTGGATGTCCTCCTTGAGGATGGTTGTTACAGATAGTTAGAGAAAACAACCTTGTGGGGGTGAACTTGGAAAATGTGGGGTGATGGTTGAATAGTCTAACGCAGGGAACAAAAGGAAGCTTGTGTCAGTGGAATAAAGGCTTGCTAATGTTGAAGAGATAGTTGGAGATCTGGCTAAGAAAATGGATGGCTTGGTTGATTTATGTTTGAAGGTTGATGAATCACAATGAAGATAAGAGGAATTCATATAGATGAGTATGTTGGAGAAATTCATTGAACAAGAGAAGATACCATCCATGGACCAAGAGGACATGAGAGAGACACAACAACCTTGGTGGAGGAGAACCAAGGAAGAGGCATATTCCTTCTCCAATGAAATTGGCCATGGTGAATGGTCGTATGACCCTAAATTAGAATGAATCATTGAGAACTGCAAAGGAAAAATTGATTCAAGTGTATCATTGCTTATGTACATAACGAAGAAGTATGGTGACTCACCACCAATCACATTGTCATAGATTGAAGATGAGGGAGATGGCCCAACTAACCATCGCCCTTCACCTTCAAATTAGATTACAACACGTTGGCTCATTGTCTCAGTGGGAGGCAGTGAGGCCTATGGGGAACCTTGAGGAGGTGCCTTGGTGAAGTCTGCGGGGAACACAATTGGGTGACTTGATAGATTGGACGAAATTTTGAGTTGCAGATGTGACACGTTTGCAGACATAAAATAATGTTTGAACATGAAGATGTGAGTTCTTGAGACATATGTGTGATGATTGGACTAGCTACCCAATCAACAGAAGTCACAAGGGAATCCAACACACAAAAGCATGAGCAGACAAATCGAAGTATGGAAACAACAGTAAGTCAATGAGGTGTGATATGTTGTAGGCTCATGTAACTTCCTAAGGGGAGTTTGACTTGACAACAACAGTTGAGGAGACAACAGTTGTTGAGAGATGAAGAGATCTAGAGATTGGGTAGAGGCACCATGGATATCGATGGATGTTGTTGGGGATGGAAACAACTTGGAGTGTAGGAGGATGTAAGGTTTCTCATGAAACCCACAGAGCATGCACACTCCTTTGGTAGACTTTGGGATGAGTTGGGAAAGAGAACACAAGGGGCATGTGATCGGTTGGAAAAACAAATACATGTGGGTGTGGGTAGGATCACCTTGGGAGCATGATGGGGAGGTGTGGCACCAAGGGGGAACACACATTACTTGCCTTAGGAAGTTTGATGGAGACTTGGGTTGCATTTGGGAAAGGAAGGGTCGACTTGGGAACATGCCCAAGGAGTGGACCCACCTACCCTTGGAAGCATAGGTGTGTTGGAGAGATTGGATGACCCCATGACACACCCATGGAGAGTCTCATTGATAAACACAAGGAAAAAAAAAAGGAATGGAGTGTGAACCCAAGGGAGGGGC
Organism: Picea engelmannii; assembly: GCA_009831015.1. Taxonomy (NCBI): domain Eukaryota; kingdom Viridiplantae; phylum Streptophyta; class Pinopsida; order Pinales; family Pinaceae; genus Picea; species Picea engelmannii. Next base: position 283,488 of record ML794891.1, on the reverse strand, counting down.
ACGTAAGTCTAAAAGACATCACGGTTGATGGGTGCATAAGTTCATTTGGGCGCACCGGGTTTGATAAGGGGCGCAATGATTTGTTTGAGTGTGATGGTTCACGAAGGGGAGCGACACACCCAAAGGATGTGATGGTTCACGTTGGTGAACTTTGGAGTCCATATAAGAGCACAAGGGTGGAAAACCAAGGAAGGAAAGTTTTTGGGGAGAAATAACAAGAAGGAAAGTCTGAGGCAAGGAAAAACTGAGGAAAAGTTGCAAAAATGGAAGATAAGTAGCCAAGGGTGGGATGCACAAGGATATTTTGGGGGAAGTCTAAAATGTAGGTTTGAGTGAGACATGTGTGAGGTAGAACCAAAGTATGTGTTAACTTGGTGAAGTTTCCAATAGAGAAGGGACAACAAGTATGTGGTTGGGCACACATCTGGGGTGAACCAGAGGAGGTTGCGAAGGTGGTTACAATAGAGAATCTTAGAGTGATGAATATGTGTATGAGTGTCTTGGTGAGGTGAGGCTAGACGTGTGACTCTACCCAAGTTGTAAACCAAGCCAATAGTGTGCATATTGTAATAGTTTCACAATAACAAGGATTAGTTGGGTGTTAGGCACGATTTGTGTTTCCCACACTCTGTATGTGTATGTCTCTTATTTTTTTTGCAACTGTTCTCTTAGTTTCTCATGTTCTTGGATGTATTCTTAAATGACTAAGTGTTAAGTTGTTAACAATTTTAGGTATACAAGTGAGTTGCACAAAGTTAGAGTGTGACTCCCTTGTAGCCTAGAACAGAGTATGGGTATGCTCTAGGTGAAGAGGCATAGTTTGGATGAAGTATTCTTGGTGTTTCCAAGCTGCCAAGTAAGAACCATCATGGTGCCACATGCCCTCAAGAGGTGAACAATCAAATATTTATACAGGAATCTTGTGGGGTCATGACACATGGCACAAATGTTACTACAAGCATCACATCACCTTTACTAATAACATTGATTTATCTTTAGTTTCTTATGGTATCGACACTTGTGACTTAAATGTTACTACAAATATCTTTAATTGTTGCTTAGAGAGATTTTGTCTTGTAGAAGCAAGCTCATTTATACACCATATTCTAGTCTAGCTGTTAGAAAACTAGATTTTACACCACTATAAGTAAACATGTTCTATATGTAGTGTATTGTAAAAAATAAAAAATGTGCACTTGTTTTTCATTGGTTCCATTAATACATTACCGGAAGGTTTATTTCATTATATATATACATTTCCTAGAGCCCCCGAGATTTAGGAATCCATATTCTTGATTATAGCGTAATCAGGTTAACTTTATTGTGTTCTTTGAAGGGTTGTTACATATGGTATCAGAGTGGGTGTCAACACTAGACCTTTGGGTTGCAACTTGCTCTAGGATTGTAGGAATGTTGGGTAGAAGTTATAATTGGCAGAATAATATTATGATCGGGTGTTGTTTGTACACAGGTACAAGATGGAGATACCTAAGTGAGAAAAGGAGAATATTCTACCCCTTCCTATGACACCACCTCATTTGAGCAATGAATCATATCAGATATCAGTTAGAGAAGTTAGAGATATGGTGTGATCCTTTCAAAGGATGACTAAGGAATTACTTGATAGACTTGTAGGTAATTCTTCTATGGGTGGTACCTCTGCTCAAGGCCTGAGACATGATCAACCACTTGAAGATGATTTGTATAGAGAATTGGAAAAGGGCAGGCCGCCATTATTTAAAGGAACAACAAAATGAGAGGTAGTCAAAGCATGGTTGGAAAACATGAACTTGTGCTTTTCCTTGCAAAATTTCTCGAGCAATCAGAAGGCCAAGTTAGTTATCTACCAACTAAAAAAAAAAATCTCGTTGTGGTGGAGAACTCTGGAACCATAATTGGGGTGGAGCACTTTTTTAGTGACTTGGGAGTAGTTTGAAGAGCAATTTTGAAAAAGTATATTTTCGAAGAGTATTTGGAAAGGAAGTTGAATGAGTTTCATGACTTAAAGCAAGGAACTAATATAGTGTTAGAATATGAGACTCGATTTATGGATTTTTTGAGGTATGCTCCACATATAAATACATAGAATTTGAAGGTTAATAAGTTCTTTTATGGGTTGAATCTCGTATAAATGAGAAGGTTCATATTTTGAAGCTCAAAACCTTACATTAGGTAGTGCAAAGGGTTGTCATTGTCGAAGAAGAATTGCTTGTGAAGGTGGTAGAAATTAATGTCAGAAATCTTTTCAAACATTTTGTTCCTCGTTTTCGTGATAAACCCTCTCATAGTAAAATTCATGGAACCAGTTCTAAGCCTTAATTTTCTAAGCACCATGAAGCAAGGGGGCATGTTTTAGGGTTTAAAAGAAACTCAACACCTAAGGAAAAAATTTCAAAAAGTGGTGTTCGTTCCCAAGGATATTTTGAAATCACAACACAAATTTTCCCTGATAAAACTATCAGGACACCAAAAAAATCTCCTTTAAGTAGATTTGGAGTTGTGATGGACTGCATTTTGAGCAGGATTGTCCTAAAAAATAGGCAGAAGCACCTTCTAGTTAGATTCAAACTAGTGTTGGAGACATGGGTAGAGCCCATAGATTCCATGCAGCAGTTCATGTCGGACAAGCTAAACACCAATATTCAATGCTTGAGTGATCCTGGAGGATCTGAAACACTCAAAGTGATCTAGGAGGATCCAAAATTGATATTCTCAAATTTTATTGAAAACAACTTCATTCCATAGATCTAGACGATAGCTTTCCAACGGCACAAAAATCATCTCAAATGGATTTTGTATGCAAATGTTATGGCTGATCAAAGTTTGATCAAACCAGGGAAAAGCAGGGGTGCCATGTGCCAAGCCCACAAGCTGCCATGTGGAATGTTCGTACATGTACAGTTGGCAATGACATGGAAGATATGTATAAGTACAGGTGGAAAATGATGTAGCAATATGTTGACTATGTAGACAGGTGGACCAATCAGAGAGTGTTGCAACTCTCCAATTGGCCAATAATGGTTAAAGAGCATAAAATTTGATGGACAAGGGAATCGAACCCCAGACCCCTCGAAAACAAATCAACGTCTTAAAAATCCAACGAAAAACCAAGGCACCATGATTCTCGACGGTGGTTTGAAAACATAGGGAATATATTTTAAAGACATATCTTAAATGCCTAAAGCATAATGTGTAATGGTTGCCATATTATTAATGTAATATTCCAATGACATGGTATATTTAGCATATAGTTCAAACAAAGCAATGAATATATTAATGGTTTGTTGGGTTGGATGTAATGTTCCCAAGCCAAGAGGCCAAGAACATCATGTTTTTGCATGAATTTTAAACTATTTCTGGTTGTGGCATTTCGTCAAACACTTTGTTGATTTACTTATGTGTTTACTTGTAGGTTGACCTCTTAAATTCGGCCTTAGGGTAAACATTGATTTATCATGGATATATATGAAGCTATAACCAATGTAAATACAAGAGACACCAAATATGGAACCAATAACAAAGATCTAACCTTTATTAATATAATGAGCAAGAACCTGATACAAAAATGATGCAGATCTAGAATGATCAACAAATGGATCCAATAAACATAATAGAAGTTGCTACAAAATGCTCACGGGAAGAGGATGAAAGCCTCCAGAGGCTGAATACACAATGAATACCAATACAAGAGAGATTTGGGCCGTATGAAGTGCCAAACCCCAAGCTGGATGATGTTATGCCCTGCTGGAAGACTGAAGCCCTCAATAATTTGGGCCTACTGCCAAAGACCTCCAAAAACTCTGAGGAATATGTCAAAATGTAGAGAGAGATGAGTAGAATCCCCTCCTAAAATCCTAGACCGAAATACCAAGGGGTGCTCCTCCAAATGTTGAATCCCCAAGTGGGGTTGCGCCTTCATGAATACTATCAAACCCTACAATTTTGGCCCTAATGAAGGAGGCCTCCAAATGCCCTGAAACTTGTTGGAAAGATAGATCGGGACACTGCAAGTCACTAGGTGAAGTCTCAGGGTCAAATCGAAATTATAACCCCTCCAAATGAATAGATCTGAATCTCAAAAATGCCCTCCTTCTCTCCAATTCGTCCCAATGCTCTAGGAAATCATCTGTACCATAGAACTCTCTCAAAAGCACCAGGAATGATGGTAAAGATCCTGCAAGAAGAACCTAGATGCTCAAATCTCCAAAATCCCTCTCAAACTTCTACAACAAACCTTCCTTCACTGAATGGTGTGCCCCCCTTGCTGGAAACCCCCAATGGTGCGCCCTCCTTCTCTTCCTTTGTCTGTGGTTGGTGTAGAACCCTCTTGCACTGATGTGGATCTGAACTAGAATGGTGTGGGAGATTATTGCATCTCCGAGACCAATCTTGGGACACGCTAGGTGGAATATTTCACCACTGAATCATCCTCTAGGGTTTGTTAAGTCAAATCCTTAAAACCCCCAATGTTGGGCTCTCTAGTTGGAAGCCAAATATCAAAATGATAAATATACATGAATCCATCAATAGAGGCCCTTGCCTCTTATTTATACTTCATGCATCCCCTTGTCTCTCCAAAGTGACTTTTCTTTTTTAATTATTAATTAATTAATTAAATCACTTTAATTAATTAATTAACCTTTTTACCTCTGAAAAGCGCATTATCTCTCCTAGTGGCTTCCTTGGCCACTAAAAGTCACTTATCATCATCCTATCCTATATTCATGTTCCTCCTGATTCCAATGAGATATTACACTAAGAGGTTCCTCCAAGTATTGTGCCCAAAATGACCTCTTCAGTGAATTTAATAAACTTATAGCTCAAAATACTCGAAATCATGGAAATCATCGGAATGCAACGGAACCAAAGCCATCTTGTGCAGAATGGATCATAATGATGAAATGGGATGAGCGATGCAAGTCAGACCCCAAAATACCTCTCAATAATCTATGTACTTTCTATAACCTCCATTTGGCTACTCTTGTCATCATAACCCTTTGTAATGTAATGATGTCCCAAAGTGGGGACATTATAGTCCTCCCTTCTAGAAAATTGCTTGTCCTTAAGCAATAACCAAATCCCTCCAAGTGTAATACCAGGATCCCATGTCCACCGGTGGGACAGAGAGAAGACCCCATCCAAATATGAACTATCACACACTCTCCCCCTTGGGTCCCATATCAAGACATGAGTTGGAATCCCCTGGGAAGCATAATCCTAAAATATATCAACACCGTGAAACTCCTGCACATGACACATGGCCTCATCCTGAAATGAGTCAACCCTCCAAGATACTACCAATATCAAAATGACCTCCATCAACTACAAATGTTGATGCCATAATGAGGTACTGCAAGACCTCCGTGAGACACCCTCAAGTGATGTGCTCTCCTCAACATTGAAGCTCAATGGAAAGTTAGAACAACTTTCCCCTACAAAGGTCCACTCGTCCCTATCATTCGGTGAAATGATCAACCCTGTAATCCCTGGTTCCCATGCTAATCTCTATCGAAGATCACCATGTTGGCACTGCACTATGCTAACCGTGCATGTCTACACCCTGTATATATACTGGATCCTCCACTCCTGGATCCTCAAGATGAAATACCTGTGGAAATTGGACTTGATGTCCAGAAGTTGTATCTGCAAAAACATCTATGTGGAAGTAATACCTGCCCAATCATATCCATGCCTGATCATGATGATCAAGAGTGACAAGATGCCTCGCTCCATAGGAAAAATCCGTGCAGGCCCACTCCAAACCAACTCATGTTGGAGTATGTGTCTCTTTGATGCAGCCTGGGTCATCATGTAGTGAAACATCCTACTAACAAACTAAAATCCCAGATGCCATGGAAAACTTGGAAGATTATCACCTCCAATCTCCTCTAACTGCTCCTGTGTGAGACTGATCACTGTCAAAAGCCCTCTATGCTCATCTTCTATCACCTAGCCTATGATGCTCACCATCACGCACCAAGTCTCAATCGGCTGCTTGTGGCGATACACCTCTATCATGCTGGATGTTGTAAAGATACTCATGTCGGGTGGTCTCAGCCTAGCCACTCCTCATGTCCTCAATCACTGTCTATCTCTCCTCATGTTGTTGTCTATGTTAAAAGTGTCAAGAAAGGATAACAGAAACATCTACAACTGAATATAGGACTGGAAGACATCACATGCTTTGATCAATCCCAAGGATTCGACCAGAAGCTCGTCAATCGGTATACATGATAAATACTCGTCCGTAGTCATCAATGAATCCCAACCATCCAGTACAATTGGAAGTAACTCCTCCAACTGTTGGTCAACCAACCTCCATCCCTCGTCTCCCATGCAATTGTTGATACGATCAAGGTGCTCTCTCATAACCATGTGCTGCTGCAAAGGATTGAAATATGCATGCTCCCCTAAGTGTGTCTCCTCCATGCAATCCAATGCATCCATATGAATCTGATTGAATGTCTTGGCATGTCTCTGTGAACTATCACTCATCACGGTATGCCCTTGCATACTCATGTCATCTCCTGTATACTGTTGTTGCATCATAGATCTTGGGTGTACTACTAGATCAACCTCTATCGGAAGGTCAACCACTCTCGGAACAAAAATGGAAGTGTCCTCCATCAACTGGTGCTCCTCTGCTAGATCACCAACATCCTCTAGCCATGTGACCGAAGGACATATCTGGGTGTCCACTAGGATAGATGAAGTGGATCTCTAATGGCTCTCCTCAAGAAGCTCCTCTGATCTGGAATTTGATTCTTGAAGGGTTGTCTGTGTGCCTCTCAAGAATCCTTGAGTGCTCTCCAACTCCTAAGTGAGTCGGTCCACCTCCAACTCCTGCTCCCTCAAGGCTCTGTGATACATCTCGCCAATCCCCAATAGGTAGTCCATTTCGGTCAACAACTGTTGAAAGTCGGTCCTCATCACAGACATTCTCTCTAAGAGAGTATGAAATTCATCTATGGAAAATGCCTCATTTGAACTATCATGTGCCATTGATTCCCTCCAGCAGCAATCGACCATCAATGCATGCATGTCATCAATGCGCTTGGTGGCTTCCATGATCATATCCTCACTAACTCTCAATTGTCCTATCAAGTAGTGTGACTCCTAATCATAGTCATGTTGAGGTGCCACCTCATGTCTCTCACTGCTAGTGCCATCACTAGTATCCCCAACAATACTCTCTGTAGAAGATAAAGTGTTGAACTTCCCACTGTCTATTGTGCCACTGGGTGTGCCCATATGTGACTGCACATCATCCTCAATTGCTAGCTCCCTCTGAATCATATTGTATCTAGTGTGACCAGTTGTATCCTCCTGTGCACTCACTCTGCTACTACCATCTGTGTCTGGATCCCATATAGATGTGTCCAGACACGTGCTATGGTCCTCTTGACCAATAAAGGGTACATCCTCATCATTGCAGGATGGTCATGGAAGTAAGTGTCCCATCAAGATGTAAGTCTCCATATCCTGCTCAACTAATGGAGCCTCCCAAAGAGGTGACTCAATCTCCT
>ML794891.1:246492-275862 GCA_009831015.1 Picea engelmannii | reverse complement strand
CTCCTAAACACATCATTGACGGTGGTAGCTTCTTGGATATTGTAGACTCTCTTACTATTCTATTTTCTATGTGGGCAGTCCCTCAATCGATTATGTTCTCCACAACCCCAGCATTTTAAGGGTTCCTTCTTTAGGTTATCGGTCTTTTCTGGGACTGTCTTAAAAGGTTTATTTCCACTTTGAGAGGGGAAATTTTGTTGATATGCACTTCTAGTAGGAAGGCTCCTTCTAGAATATTTTCCATAGTTCTTAAATCTCCAGGATTTAAACCCCTTCTTATGGAATCCCAAACTACTCCTCTTCTTCCAATCCTCATGAGGTCTTGTCTTATTCCCAAACAATTCATAACAATACCTCGCCTTCCGGATAGTTTCTTCTAAGTTATTTGGTTCGTCGAACTCAATTATGTCCTGGTAGGTCTGAGGTAACCCACTAATGAACTGTTGCATTTTTACTTTTTCATCTTTTATGTAGGGTACATACCTCAGTAGTTCAAGGAATTTATTGACAAATTCGTCTATGGTGAGCTTCCCTGTCCTAAGTTCATAGAATTCCTTAATCTTCCCATCCATGTATTTATCTGACAGATACTACTTCCTGAAGTATTTCTTAAATTTTTTCCATGACAAGTCCTTCTCATGGACTCCTTTCACATTCCTAAGTTCTTCCCACCAAATGGAAGCCTTTCCATTCAGGTTAAAGATGGCTATTTGAGCCTTCAAGTTTTCAGAGTAGTCATGGACTCTGAAGTACTTCTTTAAACCAAGTAGCCAAAATTCATCCTCTTCTCCCTTCCTAATATCTCCATAGAAAGAGGGTGGTTTTCCTTTCTTGAATTCTTCAGGATCATGATTTTTGGAATGCTTCCTCTTCTTTCCTTTCCTTTGAGAATGTGAGCTTTCTCTGCTACTAGAAGATCCTTCGTATTTTCCAGCTTCCTTTCTAGAGGACTCTACCGATGAGTGTCCCCTGCATCTAGGTTGGGCCTTCTTCAAGGCACTTCTCCCAGTGTGGTCACTTATGGAGTCATGTTTTTGGATCTGAGGTGGACTTTGACTTCTCTTCTTATGTCATTGATCCACATGACTGGTTGCGGGTTCATGTTGTAGTTGCCTCTGTATGTCGAACAAGCTCTACAGCAAGACTACGTTAATTTTTGTTTTTTTTTCTTTCTCCTTTATCAATCTCTCATTGTCATCCTTGCAACTCTGTAATTCGGCCCTGAGGCTCCTTACAGTTTCAACCAGATCTGGAGGGGTTTCCACTGCCCTCCTTTTGTCAGATTCTTCATCTATATTGTGGGAGCCATCCCCCACTTCATGACACATCACCATCCTTTAGTCTTGAAGTTTTCCCATGATTTACTGAATTCTCGAGTGTTGATAAAAACAATTATTGTTAGCTAACAGTCTATTAGTTCATGAACAATACACGGTTCAATTTCTTAAATGCACACACACAGTAGAAAGTTTCATTCTTTTCTTTAATAAATTTTTTAACCAGACTTTTTAAGAAAGAGGTAAGGTAGAGTGTCACTCTTTTAAAAGTAATCCAAATAGAATTTTTAAGTGACTCGTCCATGAGCCCAAGCAGGCCAAGTGTTGTAACCATGCTCTGATACCAATTTGTAACACACCCATGATGGGGCAAAAATAAAAAAAAATTGTCCTCCTTACAGGAATAGATCCTTTCCCTCTATGATTCCTAATTTGGGTAGTCCGGGACTCAGCCCGACCGTCTGGTCAAGGTTCTCTGATTCTCTAAGTCAAACAAGACTTAGAGACCTTGATAGTCTCACCTCTTAATCAAACATAGTCCCTTCCGTCTTTTGGTGCAAGTCTTATGATACCCGCGACCTTCCACTTCATGCTTCCATGAAGTCTCGGAGTTCGTGTTAGCCCCTTTTATCTTAGCCCCTCCTCATATGTGACCTTGGGTGATGAACTCATGAAAACACACAATTGTGGGCATAGCCAAAGGTGGTTTAAAACCAAACTATTTTTAGGCCCGCAATTCTCCTCAAGCTTCCACGTGTCCTTTCTCCAAAGCCAAAGTTTAGATTGCGGCCCGCCCTCAACTTTTTAAAGTTCGCGCACCTCCGATCCCTGAAATGTTATGGGACCATTGATCTCCTAATCTTGGTGGTACTGTCTGAACTGATGGTTCATAGCTACCCCTCCTAAATCAATGGATGTGATCTCCTTCGCGATTCCGGACTTCAGACTTTTCAAATCTCAAACCCTGCTTTCCTTTGTACCTCAATCTTCCAGAATTGATGATATGCAGACACCTGTCCTCCTAAATCAAAAGCCCTACTTCTAATTCAGGTGTTTGACCTTTCAAATAGATCAATGTTCTTGTGGCCCTCTTCCAGATCAACGGTCGAGATCTCCTTCGGGTCTCCGGACTTCTGAGATCTCAAATCTCAAACTTCACCCTTTTTTCCCAATGGATTTTATCCGAAGGCTATAATCCACTTACACATGTCCACTTGATCTGACGATCAAGGATTACTTCAAGTCTTTACCTGGAGTCCACATATTCATGCCACGTCCCTTCTAGATCAGACGGTCTAGATTCACTTCGGACGATCCGACGCTGGAGATTTACTTCAGACGATCTGACAACTGAGATCTACTTCGGACGATCTGACAATTGAGATTTACTTTGGCTCTCCGAAATTTAGGAGTCTCAGATATCAACTAAAAACTCTTGCACAAATTTCCCTAGAGTCTTCGATCTATCACCATGTGTCCCTCTAGATATGGCGGTCTAGATTCACTTCGATTCTTCAGGGTTTGGGAATCTCAACTTTCAACTGAAAACCCTCGAACAAACTCCTCCGGAGTCCGCAGTCTGTCTCCACATATCCTTCTCGATCTGGAGGTCCAGATTCACCTCCTGGTGATGGATGGACTCAAATTAATTCGTCTATTTCAATTCCTCTTGATCCATGAACTTCTGGAGTTATTGATCTTACGCCACCTGTCCTCCTTGACGATGGACGGTCCCAAATTACTTCAGGACTTTGTAACTCTGGTAAGTTCTCTTCTCCTGCATGTGCAAAGTGATAAGGTTCATGAACCTTTCTTAGATTAGACAGTTGTCAATCCTTGGCATTATGATCCAATGGCCACTGTCGCTCTTCCTCCTGATCTTATGAATTACTCCGACTTAGAAGATTTTATAAGTGCTCGAAGGATTCGACCTTTGATCCTCCTACGGGCTCATCTCCTGGATTTCGTCTGCACTCCTGAAAGCATTATCTATTATAGTATTGATCTCCTTGAATATTTTGTCATCCCACCCACTCCTTGCGTTTCAGGGGTCGCGTTAAACTCATATCGAAGGTCAACAGTGATCGACGGTTCAAAGAAACTGCAGGGCCCCAACATGCGTACTCTTTACCAGAGAGTTCGACCTCCGCAATCTGAAAAGTGCTCGCTCAATTCTAGTCTAACTAGGAGTGTTGATCTTCCAGCCCGTTGATATCAATGGAAAGGGTTAATTGTGGGCCGCGAACTAGTGCGTCCGCTATTTTCACCTTCGCACTCCGCAGTGATTCCCCACCCTCGATCTTCATTCATAGATCGACGGTTCATAGCAATTTCGGGGTTCAACTTGACTATCTTCCAATTTGACATATTGGAGCCTCGAGCTCCAAGTTTCTTAGACCCAGGTCACATGGATCTTCATACAACTTCTGGGCTATAATCCCCACTCTTAGTTGGGATTTTGGTTAAGGAAATAGGTGCAAGTTCAGAGTCTCCTAGACTACTGGTCTGAAGGTAACACCTTCCCAAATCGTAGAGCTTTAAGATTTGAATCAAGGAAAAGTAACTTGTGAGGTTACCAAAATGGTAGTTATGCCCAGAGGCTTGCTCTGACTCCAGAACGGTGATGTAAATTCCTAGGGAAAGTGCCTTCGAGTGATTAAACTGGGGTATATGGAAATTCAAGAAGAAATATAGGTTCTCAAGTGAATGAATGCATACTCATAACTTAATCATCTAATACAGAGAAAGGACCCTTTATAGACATGTAAATACTTGCATGCATCCATTATTTACAATTCAAAGAATAAGGCAAGAAAACACTTATCAGAAACCTAGAGTGTGATGTGACTGCTGAAAGGGGTGCTCGTTTCCACCCAACCATAAGCTCAGTCACTCCCAATGGATTTATCACTGGCCACCCCCGAGCTTAAGCCACAATTCTTTGAGATTCAATCTCTTATTTCCATCTGAACGAAAGTTAGGGACAAAGGTTACTCTCCTTCTCCCAATACATAAATATATAAGGATGAAGGTTACTCTCCTTCTCCTGGTTCAATCTCTATTTTATGTGATCAGCACTCACTGTTCCTCTTTCAGTCTGTCCTCAGACCCGAGAGTTTCCACTCTCGTCTCTGCATTTTTCCCCACATGTATTCCTCTGTCCACCACAATTCCTTTCTTGCCTTCCTCAGCAAGGTTACGTGTGGCTCGAATTTCCAGTCCATGGTCAGGTCTGGAAGCCTTAAGGATGGGTGGTCTAGCCCATCCTCTCATTAAATCTTGAGGAGTTCTTCCCACCTACCATCTCGACTGTAATTCATTCTTGGGTCAGAGGGTTGTTCTAATTTGAGCCATTAACTCCAGCATGGTACTAGTTCGGTGGAGGTTAACGCAACCATTTTGGGTCCCCTCCACCACCTTTCATAGAATTCATGGTTTTCTCTTAGAACATCCCCTCTTTCAGCAGTCATGCAGCATGTAACCATTTTCTATTAAAATAACAGAATTTACATTCATCGACCTTTTCTTCAAAGGTCCATCAAATCAAACATTCACAATTTTAGGTTTGCCATAGTTCCTTGGCCAATATAGTTATATTTACAGACCGGAGAAAATAGGGTGTTACATGAACCCAAGACAGATCCTAGGAACAATGATGACACTCAAGGTGAGAGGCAACAAAAAGGGAAGGGGAAGAAGAAGGAAAAATAAAAGATGAAGACGTTCAAGGGTAGTGAAGATAATTCCAAGAAAATGGATGCAACAAAAGAGAAGAAGTTGATTTCATGTTGGATTTGTTCCAAGGAGCACTATGAAAAGAATTGTCCCTTGAAACATAAGTTGAATGATTTGGAGAAGGCAGACAACCCATCTATTGGAGTCTTGCGAGTATTGAACGTTTTCATGGAGGGTTAATCCACAGAGATCCAAGAGAAATATGAGACAAAACGTTTCTATGTGCAGGTTGAAATCAACAAGAATTCAGTGACAACCATGGTGGACGGTGGAGCGAATCATAACTTCTTGATTAAATATATGACATAGAGGCTTGGGTTTCAATATGAACCAATGAAAACAACCTTCAAGATAGTCAATGCAGGTGTAGAGAGGGTCGTTGGTGTAGCCAAGGATGTCTCATTGAAGCTTCGTGACTGGTGTGGTAAGACAAGTTTCACCATTATTCCTATGGATGATTTTGAAGTTGTGTTGGGACAAGAGTTCACAAGGAAGGAAAAGGTGGCACCTATTCCTCACATGAAAAATTTGTCCATTTCCTTAGGACAAACTCCATGTTTGATTCCTACCATAAGGAGGAAGGAAGGAAGTACGTGGATGTCCTCCTTGAGGATGGTTGTTACAGATAGTTAGAGAAAACAACCTTGTGGGGGTGAACTTGGAAAATGTGGGGTGATGGTTGAATAGTCTAACGCAGGGAACAAAAGGAAGCTTGTGTCAGTGGAATAAAGGCTTGCTAATGTTGAAGAGATAGTTGGAGATCTGGCTAAGAAAATGGATGGCTTGGTTGATTTATGTTTGAAGGTTGATGAATCACAATGAAGATAAGAGGAATTCATATAGATGAGTATGTTGGAGAAATTCATTGAACAAGAGAAGATACCATCCATGGACCAAGAGGACATGAGAGAGACACAACAACCTTGGTGGAGGAGAACCAAGGAAGAGGCATATTCCTTCTCCAATGAAATTGGCCATGGTGAATGGTCGTATGACCCTAAATTAGAATGAATCATTGAGAACTGCAAAGGAAAAATTGATTCAAGTGTATCATTGCTTATGTACATAACGAAGAAGTATGGTGACTCACCACCAATCACATTGTCATAGATTGAAGATGAGGGAGATGGCCCAACTAACCATCGCCCTTCACCTTCAAATTAGATTACAACACGTTGGCTCATTGTCTCAGTGGGAGGCAGTGAGGCCTATGGGGAACCTTGAGGAGGTGCCTTGGTGAAGTCTGCGGGGAACACAATTGGGTGACTTGATAGATTGGACGAAATTTTGAGTTGCAGATGTGACACGTTTGCAGACATAAAATAATGTTTGAACATGAAGATGTGAGTTCTTGAGACATATGTGTGATGATTGGACTAGCTACCCAATCAACAGAAGTCACAAGGGAATCCAACACACAAAAGCATGAGCAGACAAATCGAAGTATGGAAACAACAGTAAGTCAATGAGGTGTGATATGTTGTAGGCTCATGTAACTTCCTAAGGGGAGTTTGACTTGACAACAACAGTTGAGGAGACAACAGTTGTTGAGAGATGAAGAGATCTAGAGATTGGGTAGAGGCACCATGGATATCGATGGATGTTGTTGGGGATGGAAACAACTTGGAGTGTAGGAGGATGTAAGGTTTCTCATGAAACCCACAGAGCATGCACACTCCTTTGGTAGACTTTGGGATGAGTTGGGAAAGAGAACACAAGGGGCATGTGATCGGTTGGAAAAACAAATACATGTGGGTGTGGGTAGGATCACCTTGGGAGCATGATGGGGAGGTGTGGCACCAAGGGGGAACACACATTACTTGCCTTAGGAAGTTTGATGGAGACTTGGGTTGCATTTGGGAAAGGAAGGGTCGACTTGGGAACATGCCCAAGGAGTGGACCCACCTACCCTTGGAAGCATAGGTGTGTTGGAGAGATTGGATGACCCCATGACACACCCATGGAGAGTCTCATTGATAAACACAAGGAAAAAAAAAAGGAATGGAGTGTGAACCCAAGGGAGGGGCACGTAAGTCTAAAAGACATCACGGTTGATGGGTGCATAAGTTCATTTGGGCGCACCGGGTTTGATAAGGGGCGCAATGATTTGTTTGAGTGTGATGGTTCACGAAGGGGAGCGACACACCCAAAGGATGTGATGGTTCACGTTGGTGAACTTTGGAGTCCATATAAGAGCACAAGGGTGGAAAACCAAGGAAGGAAAGTTTTTGGGGAGAAATAACAAGAAGGAAAGTCTGAGGCAAGGAAAAACTGAGGAAAAGTTGCAAAAATGGAAGATAAGTAGCCAAGGGTGGGATGCACAAGGATATTTTGGGGGAAGTCTAAAATGTAGGTTTGAGTGAGACATGTGTGAGGTAGAACCAAAGTATGTGTTAACTTGGTGAAGTTTCCAATAGAGAAGGGACAACAAGTATGTGGTTGGGCACACATCTGGGGTGAACCAGAGGAGGTTGCGAAGGTGGTTACAATAGAGAATCTTAGAGTGATGAATATGTGTATGAGTGTCTTGGTGAGGTGAGGCTAGACGTGTGACTCTACCCAAGTTGTAAACCAAGCCAATAGTGTGCATATTGTAATAGTTTCACAATAACAAGGATTAGTTGGGTGTTAGGCACGATTTGTGTTTCCCACACTCTGTATGTGTATGTCTCTTATTTTTTTTGCAACTGTTCTCTTAGTTTCTCATGTTCTTGGATGTATTCTTAAATGACTAAGTGTTAAGTTGTTAACAATTTTAGGTATACAAGTGAGTTGCACAAAGTTAGAGTGTGACTCCCTTGTAGCCTAGAACAGAGTATGGGTATGCTCTAGGTGAAGAGGCATAGTTTGGATGAAGTATTCTTGGTGTTTCCAAGCTGCCAAGTAAGAACCATCATGGTGCCACATGCCCTCAAGAGGTGAACAATCAAATATTTATACAGGAATCTTGTGGGGTCATGACACATGGCACAAATGTTACTACAAGCATCACATCACCTTTACTAATAACATTGATTTATCTTTAGTTTCTTATGGTATCGACACTTGTGACTTAAATGTTACTACAAATATCTTTAATTGTTGCTTAGAGAGATTTTGTCTTGTAGAAGCAAGCTCATTTATACACCATATTCTAGTCTAGCTGTTAGAAAACTAGATTTTACACCACTATAAGTAAACATGTTCTATATGTAGTGTATTGTAAAAAATAAAAAATGTGCACTTGTTTTTCATTGGTTCCATTAATACATTACCGGAAGGTTTATTTCATTATATATATACATTTCCTAGAGCCCCCGAGATTTAGGAATCCATATTCTTGATTATAGCGTAATCAGGTTAACTTTATTGTGTTCTTTGAAGGGTTGTTACATATGGTATCAGAGTGGGTGTCAACACTAGACCTTTGGGTTGCAACTTGCTCTAGGATTGTAGGAATGTTGGGTAGAAGTTATAATTGGCAGAATAATATTATGATCGGGTGTTGTTTGTACACAGGTACAAGATGGAGATACCTAAGTGAGAAAAGGAGAATATTCTACCCCTTCCTATGACACCACCTCATTTGAGCAATGAATCATATCAGATATCAGTTAGAGAAGTTAGAGATATGGTGTGATCCTTTCAAAGGATGACTAAGGAATTACTTGATAGACTTGTAGGTAATTCTTCTATGGGTGGTACCTCTGCTCAAGGCCTGAGACATGATCAACCACTTGAAGATGATTTGTATAGAGAATTGGAAAAGGGCAGGCCGCCATTATTTAAAGGAACAACAAAATGAGAGGTAGTCAAAGCATGGTTGGAAAACATGAACTTGTGCTTTTCCTTGCAAAATTTCTCGAGCAATCAGAAGGCCAAGTTAGTTATCTACCAACTAAAAAAAAAAATCTCGTTGTGGTGGAGAACTCTGGAACCATAATTGGGGTGGAGCACTTTTTTAGTGACTTGGGAGTAGTTTGAAGAGCAATTTTGAAAAAGTATATTTTCGAAGAGTATTTGGAAAGGAAGTTGAATGAGTTTCATGACTTAAAGCAAGGAACTAATATAGTGTTAGAATATGAGACTCGATTTATGGATTTTTTGAGGTATGCTCCACATATAAATACATAGAATTTGAAGGTTAATAAGTTCTTTTATGGGTTGAATCTCGTATAAATGAGAAGGTTCATATTTTGAAGCTCAAAACCTTACATTAGGTAGTGCAAAGGGTTGTCATTGTCGAAGAAGAATTGCTTGTGAAGGTGGTAGAAATTAATGTCAGAAATCTTTTCAAACATTTTGTTCCTCGTTTTCGTGATAAACCCTCTCATAGTAAAATTCATGGAACCAGTTCTAAGCCTTAATTTTCTAAGCACCATGAAGCAAGGGGGCATGTTTTAGGGTTTAAAAGAAACTCAACACCTAAGGAAAAAATTTCAAAAAGTGGTGTTCGTTCCCAAGGATATTTTGAAATCACAACACAAATTTTCCCTGATAAAACTATCAGGACACCAAAAAAATCTCCTTTAAGTAGATTTGGAGTTGTGATGGACTGCATTTTGAGCAGGATTGTCCTAAAAAATAGGCAGAAGCACCTTCTAGTTAGATTCAAACTAGTGTTGGAGACATGGGTAGAGCCCATAGATTCCATGCAGCAGTTCATGTCGGACAAGCTAAACACCAATATTCAATGCTTGAGTGATCCTGGAGGATCTGAAACACTCAAAGTGATCTAGGAGGATCCAAAATTGATATTCTCAAATTTTATTGAAAACAACTTCATTCCATAGATCTAGACGATAGCTTTCCAACGGCACAAAAATCATCTCAAATGGATTTTGTATGCAAATGTTATGGCTGATCAAAGTTTGATCAAACCAGGGAAAAGCAGGGGTGCCATGTGCCAAGCCCACAAGCTGCCATGTGGAATGTTCGTACATGTACAGTTGGCAATGACATGGAAGATATGTATAAGTACAGGTGGAAAATGATGTAGCAATATGTTGACTATGTAGACAGGTGGACCAATCAGAGAGTGTTGCAACTCTCCAATTGGCCAATAATGGTTAAAGAGCATAAAATTTGATGGACAAGGGAATCGAACCCCAGACCCCTCGAAAACAAATCAACGTCTTAAAAATCCAACGAAAAACCAAGGCACCATGATTCTCGACGGTGGTTTGAAAACATAGGGAATATATTTTAAAGACATATCTTAAATGCCTAAAGCATAATGTGTAATGGTTGCCATATTATTAATGTAATATTCCAATGACATGGTATATTTAGCATATAGTTCAAACAAAGCAATGAATATATTAATGGTTTGTTGGGTTGGATGTAATGTTCCCAAGCCAAGAGGCCAAGAACATCATGTTTTTGCATGAATTTTAAACTATTTCTGGTTGTGGCATTTCGTCAAACACTTTGTTGATTTACTTATGTGTTTACTTGTAGGTTGACCTCTTAAATTCGGCCTTAGGGTAAACATTGATTTATCATGGATATATATGAAGCTATAACCAATGTAAATACAAGAGACACCAAATATGGAACCAATAACAAAGATCTAACCTTTATTAATATAATGAGCAAGAACCTGATACAAAAATGATGCAGATCTAGAATGATCAACAAATGGATCCAATAAACATAATAGAAGTTGCTACAAAATGCTCACGGGAAGAGGATGAAAGCCTCCAGAGGCTGAATACACAATGAATACCAATACAAGAGAGATTTGGGCCGTATGAAGTGCCAAACCCCAAGCTGGATGATGTTATGCCCTGCTGGAAGACTGAAGCCCTCAATAATTTGGGCCTACTGCCAAAGACCTCCAAAAACTCTGAGGAATATGTCAAAATGTAGAGAGAGATGAGTAGAATCCCCTCCTAAAATCCTAGACCGAAATACCAAGGGGTGCTCCTCCAAATGTTGAATCCCCAAGTGGGGTTGCGCCTTCATGAATACTATCAAACCCTACAATTTTGGCCCTAATGAAGGAGGCCTCCAAATGCCCTGAAACTTGTTGGAAAGATAGATCGGGACACTGCAAGTCACTAGGTGAAGTCTCAGGGTCAAATCGAAATTATAACCCCTCCAAATGAATAGATCTGAATCTCAAA
Organism: Picea engelmannii; assembly: GCA_009831015.1. Classification (NCBI taxonomy): domain Eukaryota; kingdom Viridiplantae; phylum Streptophyta; class Pinopsida; order Pinales; family Pinaceae; genus Picea; species Picea engelmannii. Next base: position 264,743 of record ML794891.1, on the reverse strand, counting down.
AATGCCCTCCTTCTCTCCAATTCGTCCCAATGCTCTAGGAAATCATCTGTACCATAGAACTCTCTCAAAAGCACCAGGAATGATGGTAAAGATCCTGCAAGAAGAACCTAGATGCTCAAATCTCCAAAATCCCTCTCAAACTTCTACAACAAACCTTCCTTCACTGAATGGTGTGCCCCCCTTGCTGGAAACCCCCAATGGTGCGCCCTCCTTCTCTTCCTTTGTCTGTGGTTGGTGTAGAACCCTCTTGCACTGATGTGGATCTGAACTAGAATGGTGTGGGAGATTATTGCATCTCCGAGACCAATCTTGGGACACGCTAGGTGGAATATTTCACCACTGAATCATCCTCTAGGGTTTGTTAAGTCAAATCCTTAAAACCCCCAATGTTGGGCTCTCTAGTTGGAAGCCAAATATCAAAATGATAAATATACATGAATCCATCAATAGAGGCCCTTGCCTCTTATTTATACTTCATGCATCCCCTTGTCTCTCCAAAGTGACTTTTCTTTTTTAATTATTAATTAATTAATTAAATCACTTTAATTAATTAATTAACCTTTTTACCTCTGAAAAGCGCATTATCTCTCCTAGTGGCTTCCTTGGCCACTAAAAGTCACTTATCATCATCCTATCCTATATTCATGTTCCTCCTGATTCCAATGAGATATTACACTAAGAGGTTCCTCCAAGTATTGTGCCCAAAATGACCTCTTCAGTGAATTTAATAAACTTATAGCTCAAAATACTCGAAATCATGGAAATCATCGGAATGCAACGGAACCAAAGCCATCTTGTGCAGAATGGATCATAATGATGAAATGGGATGAGCGATGCAAGTCAGACCCCAAAATACCTCTCAATAATCTATGTACTTTCTATAACCTCCATTTGGCTACTCTTGTCATCATAACCCTTTGTAATGTAATGATGTCCCAAAGTGGGGACATTATAGTCCTCCCTTCTAGAAAATTGCTTGTCCTTAAGCAATAACCAAATCCCTCCAAGTGTAATACCAGGATCCCATGTCCACCGGTGGGACAGAGAGAAGACCCCATCCAAATATGAACTATCACACACTCTCCCCCTTGGGTCCCATATCAAGACATGAGTTGGAATCCCCTGGGAAGCATAATCCTAAAATATATCAACACCGTGAAACTCCTGCACATGACACATGGCCTCATCCTGAAATGAGTCAACCCTCCAAGATACTACCAATATCAAAATGACCTCCATCAACTACAAATGTTGATGCCATAATGAGGTACTGCAAGACCTCCGTGAGACACCCTCAAGTGATGTGCTCTCCTCAACATTGAAGCTCAATGGAAAGTTAGAACCACTTTCCCCTACAAAGGTCCACTTGCCCCTATCATTCAGTGAAATGATCAACCCTGTAATCCCTGGTTCCCATGCTAATCTCTATCGAAGATCACCATGTTGGCACTGCACTATGTTGACCATGCATGTCTACACCCTGTATATATACTGGATCCTCCACTCCTGGATCCTCAAGATGAAATACCTGTGGAAATTGGACTTGATGTCCAGAAGTTGTATCTGCAAAAACATCTCTGTGGAAGTAATACCTGCCCAATCATATCCATGCCTGATCATGATGATCAAGAGTGACAAGATGCCTCGCTCCATAGGAAAAATCCCTGCAGGCCCACTCCAAACCAACTCATGTTGGAGTATGTGTCTCTTTGATGCAGCTCGGGTCATCATGTAGTGAAACATCCTACTAAAAAACTAAAATCCCAGATCGCATGGAAAACTTGGAAGATTATCACCTCCAATCTCCTCTAATTGCTCCTGTGTGAGATTGATCACTGTCAAAAGCCCTCTATGCTCATCTTCTATCACCTAGCCTATGATTCTCACCATCACGCACCAAGTCTCAATCGGTTGCTTGTGAAGATACACCTCTATCATGCTGGATGTTGTAAAGATACTCATGTCAGGTGGTCTCAGCCTAGCCACTCCTCATGTCCTCAACCACTGTCTATCTCTCCTCATGTTGTTGTCTATGTTAAAAGTGTCAGGAAAGGATAACAAAAACATCTACAACTGACTATAGGACTGGAAGACATCACATGCTTTGATCAATCCCAAGGATTCGACCAGAAGCTCGTCAATCGGTATACATGATAAATACTTGTATGTAGTCATCAGTGAATCCCAACCATCCAGTACAATTGGAAGTAACTCCTCCAACTATTGGTCAACCAACCTCCATCCCTCGTCTACCATGAAATTGTTGATACGATGAAGGTGCTCTCTCATAACCATGTGCTGCTGCAAAGGATTGAAATCTGCATGCTCCCCTAAGTGTGTCTCCTCCATGCAATCCAATACATCCATCTGAATCTGATTGAATGTCTTGGCATGTCTCTGTGAACTATCACTCATCACGGTATGCCCTTGCATACTCATGTCATCTCCTGTATACTGTTGTTGCATCATAGATCTTGGGTGTACTACTAGATCAACCTCTATCGAAAGGTCAACCACTCTCGGAACAAAAATGGAAGTGTCCTCCATCAACTAGTGCTCCTCTGCTAGATCACCAACATCCTCTAGCCATGTGACCGAAGGACATATCTGGGTGTCCACTAGGATAGATGAAGTGGATCTCTAATGGCTCTCCTCAAGAAGCTCCTCTGATATGGAATTTGATTCTTGAAGGGTTGTCTGTGTGCCTCTCAAGAATCCTTGAGTGCTCTCCAACTCCTAAGTGAGTCGGTCCACCTCCAACTCCTGCTCCCTCAAGGCTCTGTGATACATCTCGCCAATCCCCAATAGGTAGTCCCTTTCTATCAACAACTGATGAAATTCATTCCTCGTCACAGACATTCTCTCTAAGAGAGTATGAAATTCATCTATGGAAAATGCCTCATTTGAACTATCATGTGCCATTGATGCCCTCCAGCAGCAATCGACCATCAATGCATGCATGTCATCAATGCGCCTAGTGGCTGCCATGATCATATCCTCATCGATTCTCAATTTTCCTGTCAAGTAGTGCGACTCCTGATCATAGTCATGTTGAGGTGCCACCTCACATCTCTCACTGCTAGTGCCATCACTGTATCCCCGACAATACTCTCTGCAGAAGATAAAGTGTTGAACTTCCCACTGTCTATTGTGCCACTGGGTGTGCCCATATGTGACTACACATCATCCTCAATTGCTAGCTCCCTCTGAATCATATTGTATCCAGTGTGACCAGTTGTATCCTCCTGTGCACTCACTCTGCTACTATCATATGTGATTAGATCCCATATAGATGTGTCCAGACACATGCTATGGTCCTCTTGACCAATAAAGGGTACATCCTCATCATTGCAAGATGGTCGTGGAAGTAAGTGTCCCATCAAGTTGTAAGTCTCCATATCCTTCTCAACTAATGGATTCTCCCAAAGAGGTGACTCAATCTCCTCCTATTGATAGGTAGGTATAAGGTCCATTGTCTCCAAGTCATGTCTCTCCTCCTGGGTCTGTGGGTCCCTATGCCCATGGTATGCATACCCCACATACGGCTCCTCTGTCATCTCTGAAATTCCACTGATGTCCTCAGGTGGCATGGCTATCATGGGTGTCTGGATAGATGACAGATGTGTCACGGTCATCATAGGCAGCTCATCAGGTCTAGGTGCTAATACATGTGGAGCCCCACTAATGACACCACTCTACTGAGGTGTAAGATCATCAACACTATGTGATATGGCTGCTGAAACATAGGTGCTATCACCATGTCCATCCCACTGCTCCTCCAATGTGCAAGGGTCACTATCCTCCTCAAGCATGAAAAAATCATTAGCCTATGTGCGAGAGACACTGACATCATCGGACTGCTCCAAATAAGCAACTATCTCTCACTCTGTATCCTCACACACCTCATCATACTAGGATCCCATGTCCACCGGTGGGACAGAGAGTAGACCCCATCCAAATATGAACTATCACACACTCTACCCCCTGGGTCCCATATCAAGACATGAGATGCAATCCCCTGGGAAGCATAATTATAAAATATATCAACACCGTGAAACTCCTGCACATGACACATGGCCTCATCCTAAAATGAGTCCACCCTCCAAGATACTACCAAGATCAAAACAACCTCCATCAACTACAAATGTTGATGCCATAATGAGGTACTGCAAGACCTCCATGAGACACCCTCAAGTGATGTGCTCTCCTCAACATTGAAGCTCAATGGAAAGTTAGAACAACTTTCCCCTACAAAGGTCCACTCGCCCCTGTCATTCAGTGAAATGATCAACCCTGTAATCCCTAGTTCCCATGCTAATCTTTGTTGAAGGTCACCATGTTGGCACTGCACTATGTTGACCATGCATGTCTACACCCTGTATATATACTGGATCCTCCACTCCTGGATCCTCAAGCTGAAATACCTGTGGAAATTGGACCTAATGTCCATAATTTGTATCTGCAAAAACACATCTGTGGAAGTAATACATGCCCAATCATATCCATGCCCGATCATGATGATCAAGAGTGACAAGATGCCTCGCTCCATAGGAAAAATCCCTACAATCCCACTCCAAACCAACTCATGATGGAGTATGTGTCTCTCTGATGCAGCCTGGGTCATCATGTAGTGAAACATCCTCCTAACAAATTGAACTCCTGGATCCCATGGAAAACTTGGAATTTTATCACCTCCAATCTTCTCTAACTGCTCCTGTGTGAGACTAATCACTATCAGAATCCCTCTGTGCTCATATTCTATCACCTAGCCTATGATGCTCACCATCATGCACCAAGTCTCAATTGGTTGCCTGTGACGATACACCTCTATCATGCTAGATGTTGTAAAGATACTCATGTCAGGTGGTCTCGACCTAGCCACTCCTCATGTCCTCAACCACTGTCTATCTCTCCTTATGTTGTTGTCTATGATAAAAGTGTCAGGAAAGGCTAATAGAAGCATCTGCAACTGACTGTAGGACTGGAAGACATCACATGCTTTGGTCAATCCCAAGGATTCAACCAGAAGCTCATCCATCAGTGTCCATGATAAATACTCGTATGTAGTCATCAGTGAATCCCAACCATCCAGTACAATCGGAAGTAACTCCTCCAATTGTTGGTCAACCAACCTCCATCCCTCATCTCCCATGCAACTATTGATACGATGAAGGTGCTCTCTCATAACCATATGTTGTTGCAAAGGATTGAAATCTGCATTCTCCCCTAAGTGTGTCTCCTCCATGCAATCCAATACATCCATCTGAATCTGAATGCATGTCTTGTCATGTCTCTGTGAACTATCACTCATCACGGTATGCCCTTGCATACTCATGTCATCTCCTGTATACTGTTGTTGCATCATAAATCTTGGGTGTACTACTAGATCAACCTCTACCGGAAGGTCAACCACTCTCAGAACAAAAATGGAAGTGTCCTCCATCAACTGGTGCTCCTCTGCTAGATCACCAACATCCTCTAGCCATGTGACCAAAGGAAATATCTGGGTGTCCACTAGGATAGATGAAGCGGATATCTGACGGATATCCTCAAGAAGCTCCTCTGATATGGAATCTGATTCTTGAAGGGTTGTTTGTGTGCCTCTCAAGAATCCTCGTGTGCTCTCCAACTCCTAAGTGATTCGGTCCACCTCCAACTCCTGCTACCTCAAGGCTCTGTGATACATCTCGCCAATCCCCAATAGGTAGTCCATTTCGGTCAACAGTTGTTGAAAGTTGGTCCTCATCACATACATTCTCTCTAAGAGAGTATGAAAGTCATCTATGGAAAATGCCTCATTTGAACTATCATGTGCCATTGATTCCCTCCAGCAGCAATCGACCATCAATGCATGCATGTCATCAATGCGCCTGGTGGCTTCCATGATCATATCCTCGCTAACTCTCAATTGTCCTATCAAGTAGTGTGACTCCTAATCATAGTCATGTTGAGGTGCCACCTCGTGTCTCTCAGTTCTAGTGCCATCACTGGTATCCCCAACAATGCTCTCTGCAGAAGATAAAGTGTTGAACTGCCCACTGTCTATTGTGCCACTGGGTGTACCCATATGTGACTGCACATCATCCTCAATTGCTAGCTCCCTCTAAATCATATTGTATCTAGTGTGACCAGTTGTATCCTCCTGTGCACTCACTCTGCTACTACCATCTGTGCGTGGATCCCATATAGATGTGTCCAAACACGTGCTATGGTCCTCTTGACCAATAAAGGGTACATCCTCATCATTGCAGGATGGTCATGGAAGTAAGTGTCCCATCAAGATGTAAGTCTCCATATCCTGCTCAACTAATGGAGCCTCCCAAAGAGGTGACTCAATCTCCTCCTACTGATAGGTAGGTATAAGGTCCATTGTCTCCAATTCATGTCTCTCCTCTTGGGTCTGTGGGTCCCTATGCCCATGGTATGCATCCCCCACATACGGCTCCTCTATCATCTCTGAAATGCAAATGATGTCCTCAGGTGGCGTGGCTATCATGGGTGTCTGGATAGATGACAGATGTGTCACAGTCATCATAGGAAGCTCGTCGAGTCTAGGTGCTAATACGTGTGGAGCCCCACTAGTGACACCACTCTGATGAGGTGTAATATCATCAACACTATGTGATATGGCTGCTGAAACATAGGTGTTATCATCATGTCCATCCCACTACTCCTCCAATGTGCAAGGGTCACTATCCTCCTCAAGCATGCAAGAATCATTAGCCTCTGTGTGAGAGTCACTGACATCATCGGACTGCTCCAAATAAGCATCTATCTCTCACTCTGTATCCTCACACACCCAATCATCACTGTCATAGTGTACCTCAATAATGTTTTTCTTACCTCTACCCCTACATCTATGATCTGGTTCCCAAGGCACTTTGCAACTATAGCAATGTTTCCTGCTCCTAATGGGTGGGGGGTTACTCTGTGCTTCCCTCCATCTAGTTGCTATAGCTCTCTTTTCTTTTGTTATGTTGACCCAATGTGTAACCTCATATTTGATCCACCAAGGATTGTTTATGGCTACCCATCGTTGGAAAGTTGTATCATCCCTAAGCCTTTCACTACGGGCGTAGTATTCCCGTTCACAATGTACAACCTATTTAGAAAAATCTCTAGACTCTATCTTGCCGTATCGAAGATCCCTCAGGCTGGCAGGAATCTAAGCTCTAATACTATTGTAATGTTCCCAATCCAAGATGCCAAGAACATCATGTCTTGCATGAATTTTAAACTTTTACTGGTTGTGGTATTTCGTCAAACACTTTGTTGATTTACTTGTTTGTATGTATTTACATGTAGGTTGGCCTCTTGATTTCAGCCTTAGGGTTTTACTGATGATTTTAATGTGTGTTGCAGAAATTAACAAGAGACACTGTAATGGAACATACCTCAAACATATGCAAGATCAACAATATGATAGACAAGCCAAAACACCTCATATCTGATTTATTCATAAATAGATGAACCTGATACAATGAAGATGTCGATATGGAATGCTCAACAAATGGATCCAATAACATAATAGGAGCTACTAGAAAATGATCCAAGAATATACTATAAGTCTCCAAAGTCTGAATACACCATGAATACCAATATAAGAAAGATTTGGGTCGTAGGAAGTGTCAACCCCCAAGCTGGAAGATGCCACGCCCTGCTAGATCACTGAATAGCCTCAATAATTCGGCCCTACTATCAAAGACCTCCAAATGCTCTGTTGAATATGTCAAACTATAGATCAGGATGAGTAGAATCCCCTCCTGAAATCTCAAATGGAAATACCAAGGGGAACTCCTCCAAATGTTGAATCCTCCAATGGAGTTGCACCCTCCTAAAACTGTCAAAACCTACAATTTCGGCCCTGATGAAGGAGGCCTCCAAATGCCCTGAAACTTGCTAGGAAGATAGATCGGGACATTGAAAGTCACTAGGTGAAGTCTCGGGGTCAGATCTAAAGTATAACCCCTCCAACTGAATAGATCTGAATCTCAGAAATGCCCTTGACAGTTTTAGGAGGGCGCAACTCCATTGGAGGATTCAGAATTTGGAGGAGTTTCCCTTGGTATTTCGATCTGAGATTTCAAGAGGGGATTCTACTCATCTCGATATACAATTCGGCATATTCAGCGGAGCATTTGGAGGTCTTTGACAGTAGGGCCGAAATTATTATTGAGGTTATTCAGTGATCCAACAGGGTGTGGCATCTTCCAGCTTGGGGGTTGACACTTCATACGGCCCAGATCATTCTTGTATTGGTATTCATGGTGTATTCAGCCTTTGGAGACTTGTAGTATCTTCTTGGAGCCTTTTGTAGAAGCTCCTATTATTTTATTGGATCCATATGTTCAACATTCCAGATCGGCATCTTTATTGTATCAGGTTCATCTATTTATGAATAAATCAGATCTGAGGTGTTTTGGCTTGTCTATCATATTGTTGATATTGCATATGGTTGAGGTATGTTCCATTATAGTGTCTCTTGTTTATTGATGCAACACACATTAAAATCATCAGTAAAACCCTAAGGCCAAAATCAAGAGGCCAACCTACAAGTAAACACATACAAACAAGTAAATCAGCAAAGTGTTTAACGAAATACCACAACTAGTAAAAGTTTAAAATTCATGCAAGACGTGATGTTCCTGGCATCTTGTCTTGGGAACATTACATTGGAGCCCACGACCCAATCCTATATAATCCCATGCGCCTCCCATTCAAGACATGAGTGGTGGATGCCAACGATGCCATGTTTATAAAGGAGCACATGACAAGAGTTCTCATGCCATGTATTTCCCATAAGATATGTTCTTATGTTATGAAGTGGGTCTTTAATGTTAAGTATGATAGCAATTCTTTATAATAGAGTTTTTTTTTTAAAGGACATAAGTGGGGCACAAGAGAGCTCATGCCAAGCCACATGCCCTTTGATTTTTTTATGAGGAATGGTTTCATACATATACAATCTCATATGTATAAGAGATTTAAGGTTGGGCTTGGTACATAGAGACCAACATGGTTTATTGTAACCAAGGGGGGGTTTCATTTATGTATCTTAGGCTAAGAAGCCTTATGTGGTAAAATTTTATGGTGAGATCTTTGTGAAACATCTTTGTAAGGCCTTTTGGAAGGGCATGCAAATCGTAGTTAACTTGGGGAGAGTTAATATTGACGACACTGTATTGGCACCATTGGATGTTTGAGAAAACTATATAGTGTTTATAGTCGTTGGATTCAGTTTTCCAAGAGGAATCTAATGGTTTTGTGAAAAGGTGTTTTTTTATGAAAATCCATCTTCAATTTGTCATGTATGAGACCTCTAGTCTCACTATGCATGCAAAAAGGGGTTTTCGGGCACTTGTTCATAATATAGTCACATTTATACTCATTTTCTCATAATTTCGCAAGGAGTTCAACAGTGAACTATGTTCCTACGTTTGAGTAGTAGAATTGAAGTGTAACATCAAATTTGGCATTGTAATCTCATTTATTGTATTTTTTGGCATTTGAGCATTAATTAAGCAGTTTCACTGTTGAAAAGGGAGCCATAGATGTATCCCAGGAGGGGTGAACTCCATTAACAAATTGTTTATGTGTCATTTGAATTGTTGTTGATCTTCTTTTACTTCAATTCAAAATTTTATTTTCGTAAGTTATTCATCAGTGTTATTGAAGTTTATGGATAAGTAAGACATTCACATGTTATTTGCAAATAGTAAAAGACAATCTTCATTTTCCGAATCTGGTCGGATGTTTAATGTGTACTTATGAAATAATTGAAATCTAAGGATTTCCATATCACGTGGGTATTAGAGCTGGTTTTGATGTGTATTTGCAAGTGAATTCTTATGAGGTCCAAGTCCAAGTGAGGTGAAGACACGCTTGAAGAATTTGATTGTGAGATTGAACAAGTATTTCGAAGGGAAAAAATGGAGCATGAAGATGTTCTTTATGAGACTAATAAGGAATTTCGAAGGATTTTCCTTGAGATGACAAATATGGTTAAGGAATTGTGGGAAGACCTAGAAAGAAGGAGAGTAATTCCTCATCAAAATGAAGGTGGTCCAGTTGAAATAATGGTAAAATCTAAAGGAGAAGGAGAAGGTGAAGAACCTCCAGGGTCTTCTTCATCACCACCACCATCATCATCATCATGTTCTTCTTCTTCTTCTTCTTCCTATGGAAGTAAACATTCTTCTCATAAGAGGAAGATACATTCTAAGAAGTCTTCTCGTTCTCATGATTTTCCTTTGTTAAAGCTAGATGTAAAGTTTAATTTGCCTACTTATGATGGAGAGTTGAATGCAGAGAAGTTGGATAATTGGTTCAAACAGATTGAAGTATATTGCAGGATAAAAAAAATCATACAAGATACTTCAAGGATACAGTTGGCTACTCTTCACCTAAGCGGCACAACTTTGATATGGTGTGAGAGTCGGACACAAGCTGATCTTATTCAACATGGTAAAATCATCTCTTCCTAGTTTGAATTTACTGTTGCATTCAGAAATCAATTTTATCCATTAGCTTATATGAAAACATCAATGATTGGTTGGCAACATCTGAGACAAGGAAAAGGCAAAAATGTTCAAGCTTATACACAAGAATTTAAGAGGAAGGCATTGTCTTTGGGAATTCCATTACATACTCCTGAGACTCTTCTAAATTATATTGGTGGTATACACTCATATCTTCACCATACTATATTGATGTTTAATCCTACTAATATTAACGAAGTATTAGTACAAGCTACTCATCTTGAAGCCAACAAAAGAAAGCATAGTGTTGAGGATGTGTTAGAGGAACCACGTGAATTCAAGAAGCAATCAAAGGGAAAAGGAAAGAGTAAGAAGACAACTACAGTGAAGAATGATGAAGAGAAGAAGCCTACATGTTCTCACTACAAAAAGAAAGGACATGATGAGAAGCATTGTTGGAAGTTGCATATAGAATTGAAGCCAAAATGGGCTCAGCCTAGGGAGGGTAAAAAAAATACCACGACCATAGTTCAGGATCTTGGATCAGATTCTGAGGATGAAACTAAGGTTACAACTATGGGCATCAAAGGTAAATCTTTTGTTGCAAGTTTTAGTTCACGTACTTCTTCTGTAAAGTCTAATGTAATTCCTGATGGAAGGCAAAGAAAAAAACTATTTCATTTACGAGTTATCTCAAAGAACAATAATATTGATACACTTGTTGATAGTGGATCACAAGTAAATATTATTTCAGAGCAAGTTATTCAGAATTTGGGATTGGAAACTAGACCTCATCTGAGACCGTATCCTTTGGTATGCATTTGTGATAATGCTCGGGTACATGTAACTAAGCAATGTAATTTACGCTTTGAAATAACATCCAGCTTCATTGATGAGGTAGAGTTAGACGTGGTTCCACTTGACATTTGCAAGATGATTTTGGGAAGTCCATACTTGTATGATATGAAGTCCATTTTCTATAGGGAACAAAACAAGTATCATATTTTCAAGGATGGGATTGAGTTCATTGTGAGAGATCATTGGATGAAGACTAATTTGACAGTTATCACTACAGGGCATGTGAAAATGCTAGTTAATATAATATCCAATATACAGGTTTACAACCTACGTTTGAAAGTAAAACATGTCCTTTGGTTGATGGTGTTCCTATTAAGAAGGGAAAATATGTTGATGGTTCATTCTCTTTCACATCTGTATATTCATTTTTGTTGTTTAGTTTGTTACTAATCAATGGAGTAGTTGCAACAATGAATGGTGATGTTTGTGAATTTAAGGGAATGGTTAACTTAATCAGCAGTGTTGTTTCAGTCTTTGTTATCATTATGATGAGTTAGGTGCTCGTTATCCAAGAAGGATGGATGGATGATACTGGACAAGTGAATCGAAATTATCCCTACTTCATTTCTAAATAATCCATACTTTTAGAGGTCCAAAAGTTCTTCAATGGGGAGGTGTGATCCAGGAGGATCTGGAACACTCAAAGTGATCCAAGAGGATCCAAAATGCTCAAAAATTGATATTCTAAAATGTTCTTTAAAAAAGATTCATTGTGTAGAGCTCGATGATATCTTTCCAACAACACAAAAATTTTCTCAAACGGAGTTCGTATGCAAAAGTTATGGCCGGTCAAAGTTTGGTCAAACTAGGGCAAAGCAGCGGTGCCACGTGGTAACCCCACAGGCTTCCACATGGCTTGTCCATATAGGTACAATTGTAAGTGATGTGGTATATCCGTATAAGTACATGTTTCATATGATGTGGCAGGATGATGACTGTGTAGATAGGTGGACCAATCAGAGAGTGCCACATGGCACTCTCTGATTGGCCAATAATGGTTAAAGAGCATAAAATTTGTTGGCCAAGGGAATCAAAACCCATACCTCTCGGAAACAACTCAACGTCTTAAAAATACAATGAACAACCAATGCACCATGATTCTCGGTGGTGGTTTGGGAATGGAGGGAATATATGTTAAAGACATATCTTAAATGCCTAAACCATAATGTGTAATGGTCGACATATTATTAATGTAATATTCCAACGACATAATATATTTAGCATATGGTTCAAAGAAACCAACAGATACATTAATGGGTCGTTGGGTTGGATCCCACGACCCACCCCTATATAAACCCATGCGCCTCACCATTAAGGACATGAGCGGTGGATGCCAACGATGCCATGTTTATAAAGGAGCACATGGCAAGAGTGTTTGTGCCATGTATTTCCCATAAGATATGTTCTTATGTTATGAAGTGGGTCTTTCGTGTTAAGTATGATAATGGTTCTTTATAATAGAGTTTTTTTTAAACGGACATAAGTGGGGCACAAGAGAGCTCCTGCCAAGCCACGAGCCCTTTGATTTTTGTTATGAGGAATGGTTCATACATATAAAATCTCATATGTATAAAAGTTTTAAGGTTGGGTTTGGTACATAGAGACCAACATGGGTTATTGTAACCAAGGGGGGTTTCTTTATGTACCTTATGCTAAGAAGCCTTGTGTGGGAAAAAAGTTTGGTGATATATTTGTGAAACATCTTTGTAAGGTCTTATGGAAGGGCGTGCAAATCATTGTTAACTCAGGGCGAGTTAATATTGACGACATTGTATTGGTGCCATTGGACATTTGAGAAAACTATATATTATTTGCAGTTGTCGAATTCAGTTTTCCAAGAGGAATCTGATGGTTTTGTGCAAAGGTGTTGTTTATGAAAGTTCATCTTCAATTTGTCATGTATGAGACCCATAGTCTCGTTATGCGTGTAAAAAGGGATTTTCAGGCACTTGTTCAAAATATAGTCAAGTTTGTACTCATTTTCCTCAGAATTTCGTAAGGACTTCAACAATGACTTGTGTTCCTGAGTTTGAGTAGCAAAATCGAAGAGTGACATCAAATTTGGCATTGTAAGTCCATTTATTGTATTGTTTTGCATTTGAGCATTAATTGAGCAGTCTCACTGTTGAAAAGGGACCCGAAGATGTAGCTCAGGAGAGGTGAACTCCATTAACAAATTGTTTATATGCCATTTGAATTTTTGTTGATCTTATTTTACTTCATTTCAACATTTTATTTCTGTAATTTATTCATCAGTGTTATTGAGTTTTATGGATAAGTAAGACATTCACATGTTATTTGCAAATAGTTAAAGATGATCTTCACTTTCTGAATATGGTCGGATGTTTAATGTGTACTTAAGAAATAATTGACATCTAAGGATTTTTGGATCACTGAGACTACAGGTAAATTGAATAATATTGTTATTTCCATTTTGATTGACCTTGGTGCCACTAAAATTTGTATTTCACCAAATGTTTTAGTAAGATGTATTCTGGTAGCAATAGAGCAAAGAGATTTTATTCAGGTCGAAATGGATTATGAGCATACTTAGAATGTGGGTCCATTGGCATGGGGATGTACCTTATACATGGGAGTATGTACTACTTTCATAAGCCTTTATGTAATTGCTCTTAGATCTTATAATCTAATCATAGGAATGGATTGGCTTGAAGCTAATTGGGATATTTTGGATTGTTGGGGCAATATCTTACATTTTTGGGATGATGTAGGACAGTTTGTTGTTCTTCATGGGAAGAAGAGACCCGTGTCATTAAGACTTATCTCAACTTAGTAGTTGAACCGTAATTTAAGGAAGGGTTGTCAAATGTTTGCAGTTACAACTCTGAATGAAGGAGATCATTCATCTTTGGAAACATATTTGGTTCTTTCAGAATTCCATGATGTTTTTTTTATGAGCTATCATGGCTACTGCCTAAGCAAGATATTGATTTTTCTGTTGAAATTAGACCAAGTACATAACCTATTTCCAAGGTTCCTTTCCACATGACTACAACTAAGTTACGAGAATTATAGGTGCAACTTCAAGATTTGTTGGAATATTTGGGCATGATCAGACCCAATGTATCCCCTTGGGGTGCACCCGTAATTTTTTTGAAAAATAAAGATGGATATTTACGCTTATGTATCAATTATGGGAAGCTTGACCAAGTGACAATTAGAAATCAATACCCTTTTCCTCGAATTTATGATCTTTTTTTATCAAATTAAAGGAGCTATTTTTTTCCAAGATCGATTTATGGTCTGGATACCATCAATTAAGGGAGAAAGAGGAAGATACTCCAAAGAATTTTTTCCAAACTCACTTTGGGCACTATGAATTTGTGGTAGTTCCTTTTGGGATAACCAATTCCCTTGRTGTATTCATGAGTTTGATGAGTGGAGTATTCAGGAAATAYTGAGACAAGWTTGTACAAGTATTTATGGATGATATTCTTATCTATTCTAGAATGCATACGGAGCATGAAAAACATTTGAGATTAGTTTTTCAATGTTTGCAGGAGAACAAACTATACACCAAACTCTCAAAATGTTCCTTTTCCGATCAGAAATCCACTATTTGGGTCATAGTAGTTCTAGCAAAGGCATTGTGGTGGTTCCTACAAAAATTGAAGCTATTACTGAATGGCCAACACCAACAAATGTGCACGAGGTGCATAGTTTCATGGTTATGGTTGGTTACTGTAGAAKAATTRTGGAGGGGTTTTCTGAAATTGCTAACCCAATTACCTCCTTAATCAAGAAAAGAGAAAGATTTGCATGGAGCAAAGAGTGTGATAAGGATTTTTCCAAGATTAAGTAGTTGTTGACATCAACACCAATGTTGAAAGTTCTTGATATCGATTGACCTTTTTGTGGTATGTATGGATGCATCCAAGGGAGGATCAAAAATTGTGCTTTCCCAAAATGGTAGAGTGGTAGCATAAACCTTTAGGAAGTTGAAACCCCAGGAACAGAACTATGCAACTCATGACTTGGATTTGGCAGCAATACTCCATGCTTTGAGATTATGGAGGCACTATATAGTGGGTCAAAATTTTGAGTTAAAAACTAATCACAGTGCGTTACAACATATTTTTTCACAAAGGATTCTAAATGCAAGACAAAGGCATTGGTCAAAGCTTTTAAACAAGTATGAATTTTACATAGCATATGTCAAAGGGAATCTAAACAGAGTTTCTAATGACCTCAATCAAAGACCTTGTATTTACTCTATAATTCCCTGGAAGGTGGATTAAGGGATCATATTCTCAGTGCTCAGCAAAAAAAAGGTAATCAGTGTTAAGAAGTGGAAGTTGTAATATTTGGAAAACAAGCATGGAAACCCATGTTTGAAGGATAATTTTATGATGAGGATGGGATAATTATATTTCTGAGAAAGATTTTCATACCGCAAGAAGAAGGCCTTTGTGAACTAATCTTGAGGGAAGCTCATCATTCTTTATATGCATCCTATTCAAGTGTAAAGAAAATGTATGTTGATTTGAAGCCTAATTTATTTTGAACATGCATGAAAAAGTTGTGGCTCTCTTTGTAGCCAAGTGTTTAGAATGTCATCTGGTTAAGGAAGAGCATTGTCATCCTATAGGCTTGTTACAACCTCATGACATTCCCAAGACAAAATGGGAATTCATGTTGATGGATTTCATAGTGGAGTTACCATTGACTTCCAAGAAACACAACTCTATCTTGGTTGTAGTGGATAAACTCACTAAAAGCACCCATTTTGTTCTTGTAAAGGATACTTATAAGGCTCATGATATAGCGTAGGTATCTATTGGGGAGATCATGAGAATTCATGGTTTTCCAAAGAAAATCATCTCTAACAAAGCCCCTGTCTCTATAACATCCTCGGCCACCAACAGGTCGGGAAATGCTACCTACACAACCTTAACTTCGCCTTTAAAGCTCTGATACCATTTTGTAACATCCCCGAACCTCCACAGAGACCGGGCAATGCCACTACTACGGAATATTCACATATAAATATAATATGCATTAAATCAAATTAACACATTTTAACATAGAGTTATTGTTACCATTCAGATTTAAATAGAATTAACAGTAATTCATACATGCAACGAAACACATGATAGCATTCTAGCATTATGCATAACATAAAATTAAGAAGATAAATTGTACTTATCTTTCAACTGGAATAACACCACCAACTGCGTACAAACCTTCCATGAACCTCCTAGCCATAGACCGCGATGCTCATCACTCTCAGCAGTAGGTCACCCCCGAGCTAAGACTAAGCTCCACCGGGAAAGGGAATCTTAGGCTAGGCAAGGCCAATAGGAAGACACACAGTTTATGAGGATGGATTCTCTCCCAGGAGCCACTTCTTCCCACTACTCACAGACTCTCATTCCCCACATGTCTGTCCCACCCCAGGAGTATACACCTTCACTGTCACCAGGACAGTCCTTCAGCTGGTAAACCTCCCTTGCCTTGGGCTTCAGCAACAGGCCAGACCAGAATTCTCTTAGCTCTGTGGAAGATATAGGACCCCTTCCAGGAGTTCTCACTTCCTCCGCGCACTCTCTCACCTATAGAGAGTCGCTCACAGGCATGACAACCTACCTCTTCAACCACAACCACCTCCCTCACCTGGAGAGAGTGTTTCACACATGCCTAACAACCTGCTTCTTCAGCTTTGTTCCAACACAAGGAGGAAAATAGTAAGGCTCAGCAAGGAACAGATGACGGTAACCAATCACACTCAACCAAGGGACAACCCACAGTTATAACACACATGGCATAGACAATTACAGTATGCTCAGGTTTCATAGAAGACAACAACCCAAACAGCTAAGCACGAACTCAGGTTTGCAGTGTGGATAAATTGGGTTCACAGGACACACATGAGACACGGCTCAGTCCATGGGTTTTTCACTGGTTTTCAAGGTGTGTGACAAGGAATCAATGCAGAGGTCGAACGCAGACTCAAATGGTTCAGACGGAGGATGCGTCGGCTTCTCAGGAAAACATCATGGTTTTCTAGTTTCAGAGCTGCGTGAGGGTATGCGGAGATCATACTCCCACCACACATGGTTCAGACAACGGACAGAAGAATGGAGGACGAACCCCCATCACAACTCAATTCTTGGGTTAAATTGCATGTGCCTGGGCTGACACATGTCACCCATGAAGTTGCATGCACTCCATCAAGTATGTGTTCCCTTTTCCAGGAACTTAGGATAAAAATATACCTTTCACACCACTTTGGAATAATAATAAATTATTATTCAAGGACTTAATCCCTCAAGCTTAGCCCCTCTTCCAACCTTTTAGCCCCCTCTCCCTTACCCATTATGTGGAATCTTAGTCCCCCATCACTCTTTCTTCGTGGTCAGTTGGTACGCAGCGATGTTTATATATTATATTAATGATCTACATAATTACATATACAAAATCAGGCTCCTGGCCTTTAACACCTAGGCTCTCCAGCCTAATCATCAAATAAGCCTCCTAGCTTATTATAACTTGAATCACCATCCTACAAAACATGTTTACAATTTATAAATACAATTGGGGCTTGTCCTTGGGGATATTACAATCCCCTCCCCTTATTTTTGCGTTGTCCTCAGTGCAACTTTCACATGGCATCAGCAAGATTTCCAAAATCTTCAAAAAATGATGTGGGTATTCTACCTGCATAGCATCCTCATGCTCCCATGTCACGTCCTCAGGACCGTACCAGGTCCACTAGACCTTTACAAGCCCTATGGCTTGATTTCAGAGTTGCTTTCTTTTCTGATCCAATATGTGCACCGGATGCACTTGCAAGACACCTTCTTGCTCCACCTGAATCACATTCCAATCGATTACATGATTAGCATCAGGTTTATATATTTCTTAAGAAATTAAATATGAAACACATTATGTACA
>ML794891.1:220973-245793 GCA_009831015.1 Picea engelmannii | reverse complement strand
TACTCTTTGTAATCAACATTCTAACTTTAATCAACATCATTTCATCTGCATCACCCACATGCAGTTATCATGAGAAAACATAAAACAATTCATTTAGGAACTCCAATTAGTTTGAAAAGGAATTCAACTTTTATCCCCAAAACACGAAATTCTATTTCATAAATCATCTTGGTTGTTGCCAAATTAGGATTGCAACCTTCCTTGTGGTTTTCCACAAGCACCAAATTGCATATTATTTTCCTGCAAGGCTTCATCTTGCATATTTCCAATAATTGTCAGTGTTTCCTGTACATCATAATTCAATTGCAATATGTACAGAACCATATGAAGCGAACTTAGAATTGTCTGCACCTAGCAATTCAATCACCATTACCAAACAACTTAACCAAATAGAATGACTCGTCATTCTATGAATATGCATGTTCATAATTAATAACAGTGAGTTTATTATTTCAATTTTTTGAACATAAAATTTTATGTAGTCTCTATTCCTATGACTACCTGGCTTGCAACTTTCCTGTTGCAATTTTTAACAATTCCTGAAATGTTCTCAACTTCATGAGTTAGCAACATTTCAGCCATTAGTATAATTATTTCCATGCCAAAAAAATATATACATACACTCACAAAATGCATTCAACAAAGTGCATTTAAGTATACAATTCCATCATGTATGAGTGCAACTCTGCCTCTTACTAGACACGAGTACAACTCTCAATGCCTATTTATTCAGTGCACCCTTGTATTGATTTACATAATTATCTTTATCTCACTCATGTATCTCACCATCTATAAGTTGGAATTTTGGCCAATGTGTTGACACATTCTCCACACACTTCCTATTGTCTTCCCAATTAATTGGATGCCTTCCTTTTCGACCTGAACACTACACCAAGAATATAATTATGTGGTGTTCATTAGTGTTAGCAAAAAGGTTGCAGCCTAAGTTTTATTTAAAAGTAGGAAGCTTTTAGTACCTGTGTGGCTCATAACCTTTCCATATCCATACCTTGCCATATCCAACCAGGCCCTAGTCTCATACATGACTAGATTACTAGCATTCATTCCTATAACCAGTTCTTATCTTTAATTCTTTGGTTATTACCCCATAACCAAATTAACATGACATTCTACTATGTCAATGTGTGCATTCAGAAGCTAAAAAGCTTTGAATTAATACAGGCCTCCAGCCTTGTTGTCCCTTGACCAAGTTTTGAGGGTTCTTGGTCATGTTTGACCATTTTGGGACTTCGACAGCCTGTCAAAGGAGCGCAAGACGAAGCAAATATCGCGGGATCTTGGCCCCTTTTTGGGTCCTTTTTGGGATTTGGGAATATGTAACGGATATGGGAATGTCGTCCCATGGGTTTACCCATGCTTAGGCCTATTTTGTAATATATAAATAGAGGTCTAGGAGAGGTAAGGGAAGAAGATGAGGCATCTACGTGATGTTGTGATAAGTGAAAGTATGGTTTGTAAATGCTTTGTGAATACTGTGAGAGACTTGTAGAGCTAAGTGCAAGTGGTTGTAACATACTGTGAAGGGCTTTGTGTTGTAATGCAAGGAAGAAGGATCTAGCAAGCTATGTGGATATTATGCCTTATGCGGAGTAGGGTTTCATGGCTTTGTGCATGTATCTGATTGAAGAAGCTAATAAAGAAGAAGAGTTGGTGGGGGTGAACCACGTATATGTTGTGTTGCTCTACTTTGTGCGATGTGTTGGTGTATTTATGTGTTATTTTCTAAGTGCTTGATATAGATAGATACATAGATCTAATTATGTTTTGTGCTTATGATGAATCTGGATGCTAGATCTGAAATAGGTGAATGTGATTAGTGCTTGAATCTACTAGATCTGATCCATTTATTTATGCTAAGTGCTTAAAAACATTAGATCAGGGTGAATGTTGTGATGCACTATTTTCTCTGCGGAGTAGATATTGGTTAAATAATGATGAACTAACGTTGCTAAGTGCTCTATCAAGTATTATAATCATAGATTTTTGTACCAACTAAGGTTGCAGACACCTTAGTCCTGCAACCACCCCCGCCTCTACCTCGGGTGAGACTTCATCTGCTTCGCAGGTGTTGTCTAATGGTCTGGTAGTTAGGGTTTTGTTGGTGCATTGTTGTAGCATTGAACCCTGGGTCTACCCATGTGCCAACAAATGGTTTCGTTGTCGGGACCTGAAGCTGTGATTGTTGGGAACTGAGGAAGAAGAAGCTTTGTGCAAAGATCCGACCTGAAATTGTGAAAGCTTTGTGTGTAGATCTATTTCTCTAGTGCGCAGTATTCTACTTAGTTTGACAAGCTCTGTGCTAAGGAAAAGAAGCCTGGTCTGAAGAAAAGAGGTAAGATATGAAAGCTTTATGCTCTGAGAAAGGTAAAAATGAGAATTTTTTATTAAAAGAGGTAAGATCTGCAAGCTCTGTGCTCTGATAAAGGTAAGAATATTGAAAATTTCTAGATCTGAAAGCTTTGTGCTCTGTAGAAGTAAGATAAGTGGAAATTTTTGTTTCAACAGTATGGATCTAGGTATGTTTGATAGATTATGTCCTAGATTGAAAACAGGGCATTAACAGATGAAAGAAGATTTGATATGAGTAGATCTAATAAGAATAGTGAAATATATGTTATACCTATGCATAGAAAGAATATTTGGACTAACAAATGGATGCAGGATCCTAGAAATATTTTTTTGCAAGTTATCCCCTACGATCCTAGCGCACAATAAAAAAAGGGTTGGGGATTAGTTAAAATAAAGAGAGGATTAACCCTATGTTACAATTGCAGAAAACCAAGACAATTTACTAAGGAATGCCCTGGGAAAATACCTAGTTGTCTTTGTTGTAAAGCTATGGACCATGAAGTATTGGATTTCCCTAGAATGATTGCTAAAGTTGAAAGAATGAATCTGAACCAAGAAAACTCTAAGGCAGATCCAAAAACTAATATTATGGCAGAATCCCAGAAAGAATCAGAGAAAGTATTGCTACAGATGAGAGAAACCCCGAATGACCATCGACATGTCAGATTATCAGAGATCTTCAAAGAAAAAGAATGCCTTGAAGCAAGAATAGGAAACTTCGACATTGACTTTATTCTAGATGAGGAAACACAGGTGAATATCATGACAAAGAGAACTTGGGAAGCTATAGGGAGGCCTACTGTGATTCTTTCATTAGGAAGAATAGGACTATTCAAAGGAAAGATGATAAACCTATGTGGAAATCTCACCCAGATACCTATGAATGCCAATGGAACTTCGACAGAGGAAGATTTTGAGATTATTAAATTTATTGAGAACAGTGTCCCATTTACCATGCTACTAGGAAAACCTTGGATTGAAAGAGATCATGCCAGAAGGCAAGAAGAAGAAGAACTTTTAGAACAACAGAAGCAAGAGTTAAAAGAATTCATGACTAGAAGGATCGTACACTTGATTGAAGAAAAGAAGAACAGATCGAAGCTATTTAACACCAGAGACCCGAATGTCAAAGTTACGAGAACACTAGAAGACCCACAGAAGATTGAAGTACCTATTCCAGATAAAGAAGAAGGATCATCCTCGAATCCTAGGAAAGAATCTCAACAGCGCGAAGTAACTATGCCAAAAGAAGATAAGAATTAGAATGGGAAAAGGAATACCGAGACGAAGCTCACTGGAAAGAAGGCTAGAAAACTAAGTAAGAAGAGAGCTAAGATCAAAAAGTTGCAGGAAGATCTAGAAGGAACCTCACAGAAGGAAATTTTTCAAAATTGGAGCTTCATCGGGATAACATAACAACATCACATGGCATTTCACCATGGCGAAGCAATATAGCCGTTGGGGACATTATAACTGTTAGACCAACGCTCTGAACGAATAGAAAGGTATTTATGGTCAGACAGCTTGCCATCCGACCGTTGGGACTGCGCCATAACGGACAGAACATAGTTATTGAAGGCTTCTAGCCCGTTGCAAGAGATCTGTTGCTGAGTTACCTATTTATCCTGTCGCGCCATGCACCGAGAACACTTTTTCCAACCGAGAGTTTGAGCCCACATACTATGTTGATTTTGCATAGTGTTCATCGTGCTCTTTCTCTCTATCCCATTACTGTGTCTAAGTTACCCTCCGAATCCGAGATTGTTATCCCCGAGCATGTATGTCGGACGAGTTAAGTGCTGCAAAGAAAGTTGTTGAAGAAGTTTTGATCGACCTCATGATTGAAAGATTCATGTCGATGTCTACAGGTGTACAAGCATCATCGACGAGAGGACTACCAACCTCTCCATCCACTGCTCGTGGAGCCAGACCATCCTAGCCATCAGATGAAAAGTGAACCAAGCACGGGGATGATCTAGCGAATGCCAAATTGATCTCGACCATATTACCCGCCTATATACCACCTCTGAGTGGCGCAGTAAATCGAGAAAGCGTGCCCAAAGATTTTGAATACACCTTGGTTACGATGTACCTCTCGAAGGGGATACATGTAGTTCGAGCAGACCAAGATAAGATTACAGCATTGAAGTTTAGCGACTTCGACCTTGGAGATCGCAAAGTCTATAAAATACTCGCCCCACGGAAGTACTTGGCCAGAAATAAGGGGAAGAATTCGAAGATAATCCCCCAGTCATGGACTATGAACCTCGCACAGTCCACCATGTTGAACGTCATGAAGATTCCCCACTTTGGTAGACACCAGGAAGTCAACGCCTGTGTCAAGATGTTGCTTTATTTTTATCATGGCAGATATTTGTGGCTAAACCATCATATAACAGTTGATTTGACGTTGATCAATCAGATCACAGGGTTGAGTATGCAAGGACCTGATCCACAAGAGTTTTACCCTGGAAAAGCCATGGATAGTGCTCTAGCGCAGAAGATCAAGGACACTTATGGTGATGTTGAAAAGGGAATGTGAGGATACAAGGTAGATTCTATCCAAAGTGGTGCAGTGTGCCTCGTCTGTCAATTGATTGTAGGGAAGTTAGTAAGAAATAATCGACCTACCCAAGTCACCGGTTTTGTAGTTGACCTCGCAGGGAAGTGCGCGGAAGGCCTTCAGATGAACTGGGCGAAGTACTTGGTGAACCAGTTGGAACTCGACTGTAGAGAAGCACAGGATCAAGGATATGAATTTCATTTCAGATGGCTCTTGACCCTTATAGATTTTATTTCCTGGGAGATGCCGGAAGGTGCAACCTTCCCGAACATCGAGCCTTTTGAACCACTAGTTGTGAAGTTCAATACACTATGGTATTCAAACTACATGAATAAACAAGGGCAGTCAAATGTTGTTTTTCATGCCTACTACAATCAAGTGAAGATAGCCATAAAGTTCGAGCCTCACATGACTCCAAAAACTCTACACCGGTTCAGGCCTTTAATGAAGTTTAGCGCGGATCGACATTTTATTTACATCACAGCGCGCACCGACGAACACAAGCAACAACTTCAATCCTACTATAAGCTGACGGAGGAGGACTTGGAGGAGATCACTAAGGACTGGTCGGAAGATCTCCTTATTCTAGCAGACCCTGCGGAGATATCCGACATCGACAGCCCAGAAACTGCGCAAGATACACCTGGACCTAGCAAGACAAAGAAGACCAAAGAGGTCCAAGGATTAGACAGTGCATCTGTGAAGACTGCTTTCATATCACTAGAGAAAGGAGGTGATGGTGAAGAGTTAGATGACAAAGAAGTCGAACAGAAGCAAGGAGACGAGGTTGATCCCCTGAAGAAGAGGAAGGGTTCACCTCTGAAACCTTCCTCCCGGAAGAAACCGAAGGCCACCATGACCAAGATGCAGACTATCCTCACCGTAGATGGCATTGACTTCCTCATAGAAGCCCTGCAAGATGCTTCGCTGGAAATAGAAGAGAAACAAGAAGCAAAGCAAGAGGAGATGTATGATCGAATTGAGACTGAACTTCGAGGGGTACAATAGGCCCTACAGTCCAGCCACGTAGCCTCCACTGCGTCGAGAGAACCATAATTGGAGGATCAGCCAACCCAACTCCACCGCCTAGCCGATACGGTTGAATCTCGCCTTCGACGAGCACAGGAAGAAACAGAGCAAGCCACCCAGGCTTTGACACAAGTACAAGGAGTACTCATAGAGAAACACAGTGATGCTGAACAGGAAAAGCTTTCTCTCCAAGTGAATTTTGATGAAGAAAAAGCATAGCTATAGCAAGAAAAGGAACAGTTGCTCGCAGAGCAACTCGAAGTAAAATAAGTGGTCAACAGAGAAATTCTCTCTGTGATAGTCTTAGAAATCAAGGAAGAAGACTGAGTTACACAGCAGGTGAACCAGCTCGCAAAAACCATCCAGCAGCTGCAACAACGCATAGCAGATTTGGAGCTATGCACTGTACCTAAGACCCCACAAGATGTAAGAGACCAAAGAGAAGCAACTACCCGGAGTGCAGTTGAAAGGCTAAAGGCTCTTACCCTGAAATGTAAGAAACTCACTGATCGCAGTGCCCAGACCTATGAAAAACTCACAGAGAACCCGAAACTGAAGGCACTGAAGTCGCAGCTGCAAGAGGCGAAGTATCAAGCCGAAAAGATACAGGCGCAATTGAATCCCCTGTCAGCTATGGAAAGAATGAAGCGATCCCAAGAGCAACGGACCACCCAACAACAAATCCACACTATCCAGAGCAGAGTTATGGAGGTAACTCAGAAACTCCAATCTGTACAAGAAAAGGCTTACCAATTGTTTACAGAGGTAGAAGGACAAGGAGCAGAGCTAGAGCAGGTTGTCACTATAGCTGAACAGTGTCTAGAGGGACCTATCAATGATGCATTCATCCAAGAGTTCATTGAACATGAGGTTGTAGCACAACAACAAGTCGAAGCAGCTCGAGCCAAGCTCGATACGTTTGAAGCAGAACTAGTCAGACCAGAGTGACTCGGGACGAGTCACAGGTGAGTGTTGGGGGCATGTTGGCCCTTAACCAAGTTTTGAGGGTTCTTGGTCATGTTTGACCATTTTGGGACTTCGACAGCCTGTCAAAGGCGGAGTGCAAGACGAAGCAGAGATTGTGGGATCTCGGCCCCTTTTTGGGTCCTTTTTGGGATTTGGGAATATGTAATGGATATGGGAATGTCGGCCCATGGGTTTACCCATGCTTAGGCCTATTTTGTAATATATAAATAGATGTATAGGCGAGGTAAGGGAAGAAGATGAGGCATCTACGTGATGTTGTGATAAGTGTAAGTATGGTTTCTAAATGTTTTGTGCATACTGTGAGAGACTTGCAGAGCTAAGTGCAAGTGGTTGTAACAAACTGTGAAGGGCTTTGTGTTGTGACGTAAGGAAGAAGGATCTAGCGAGCTCTGCAGATCTTTTGTCTTATGTGGAGTAGGGTTTCGCGGCTCTGTGCATGTATCTGATTGAAGAAGCTAATAAAGAATAAGATTTGGTGGACGTAGCCCCAGGGTGGGGCTGAACCAGGTATATGTTGTGTTGCTCTTCTTTTTGCGATGTGTTGGTGTATGTATGTGTTATTTGCTAAGTGCTTGATATAGATAGATAGATAGATCTATTTATGCTTTGTTCTTATGATGAATCTGGATGCTAGATCCGATCTAGGTGAATGTGCTTGGTGCTTGAATCTGCTAGATCTGATCCATTTATTTATGCTAAGTGCTTAAATACATTAGATCAAGGTGAATGTTGTGATGCTCTGTTTTCTTTGTGGAGTAGATATTGGTTAAATAATGATGAACTAATGGTGATAAGTGCTCTATCAAGTATTATAATCACATATCTGTGTCCCAGCTAAGGTTGCAGACACTTGAGTCCTGCAACCACCCCTACCTCTACCTCGGGTGAGACTTCATCTGCTTCACAGGTGTTGCCGAAAGGGCCGGTAGTTAAGGTTGTGTTGGTGCGTTGTTGTAGCGTTGAACCTTGGGTCTGCCCCTGTGCCAACAAGCCTTTACCACATCTAGTGGTATGCATTCAATAATATAACCCTGTGATTTTATAAAATAACTCTGGCTAAGGAAATTCTTACCAAAATTTCCTTTCAACAATTATGCAAAAAGAGTGATAAAAACTCATACCTACATGACTGCCATTAATAAATTGTATACTACCTGAAAGTCTAATGGAAGTAGAATCTTTCATGCTTCTTTTATCGAACTTATAACCATCACTTTAGCTCTTTGTTTCTTCCCTCCGTATGCAACAACATCACCAACAACACTTGCAAACACGCAAGCATTCTTTCCTCTGGTTGACCCAACCAACCATAATCATACTAATTGCCACATAAATTGCAACAATTTCTTTCTCCCTATAAAAATTTTTCTTGTTGATCCCAAAAGTATTCAATTCTTCCCAAATTCTTGAATCTTCTTGTTCTCTCATTGTAGTCACTGTACGTGATTATTTCTGTCCTTAGCACTTTCGACACAGTTCCCCTACCTCAACGGGGTCTGTTGACCTCCCTGTCAAAGGATCTTTCAAACTTATGAGTCACATTGACTCTTTAGGCTCGTGATTGACCCCAAAACAATTATACATAGGTCTCCTTTCCTTCTGTGTGCAAGTCCTGACAGACCCGCGAGTTATTCCTACGTGCTTCCAAAACTCCAAGCTTCAGGCGCTAGCCCCCTTTTTCATTAGCCCTTTCCTTCATAAGACCGTGGGTTATGACCTCATGGAAAACTGTGATTGCAGGCGTGGACAAGAGTGGTTTTAGACCAACCCGCTTTTCGCCCCGCAATTCACCTCCAGCTGCCACGTATCATTTTTCTAAAACCATGGTATAAATTGCGGCCCGCTCTCAGTTTTTTAACATCCGAGCAAGTTCTGGCCCTGCAATCCAGCTCGTCCATCGATCTCCAATCCCATGGCGATGATCCGCAATCAATGATTGCTATCTATCCTCCTTCCACATGCGATCCCATATATACACGATTTGACGACACGTAGCTCCCTTCCAAATCAATGGCTACGGTTGATTCTGGCTCTCCGGCCATCGGGAGTTTCAATTCTCAACTATCTTCTTTTCCAGTATAGAAATCTTCCAGAGTGGAAGATCTAATGACACCTATCCTCAACAATCGAACGGTTCTGATGAACTCCGAATCTCCGACCTTCAGAAGTTCTCACATATCCACACACACAAATCTTCGAAGTGAATTTCCCCGAAGTGACAGATCTTCTGCCACACATCCTCTCCAAATCAATGGCCATGATTCTCTTTGGGACTTTGGACTTTGACAAATCCACTCTTTTCGACTAAGACCGGATCAACGGTCCTTCGACCTCCTCTTCGATCAAAAATCGATATCTCCTTTGGGACTTCATCACTTTCACCCTCTTCTTTCCTCCGGAGTGCTCCTTTCCTGGAGTTCCAGATCTGGCACCGCGTGTCCTCCTTCACATCGATGGCTCTCGTCGTTTCGGGACTTCGGTGCTTCAGGATATTCTGAAACACAACTTCTCAGAAACCTCAGAGTACGATCCTCCAAAGTTCATGATCTGGTGACACCTGTCCAACACAGATCAACAACTCCCAGCTGCTTCAGCTGTTCGGGATTCAACGATTTCAAACTTTCATCCTTCATGTTCTCT
The DNA here is from genome assembly GCA_009831015.1 of Picea engelmannii. NCBI lineage: Eukaryota > Viridiplantae > Streptophyta > Pinopsida > Pinales > Pinaceae > Picea > Picea engelmannii. Next base: position 236,204 of record ML794891.1, on the reverse strand, counting down.
CGAAGTGTTTTCACCCGAAACTGATGGATTTCCACCACGTGTCCTTTCAGATAATGGACGGTCCCAAATCACTTCTATACTTCGGGACTTTAACAAGTCCACTCTCCCTTTTTTCTTGGCTCCTCCTTAGAGGAGACCTTGGGCAATGACCTCATGCAAACACGCGATTGCGAGCACGCTCAAAGGTGGTTTGAGACCAAACTACTTTTCGTCTCGCAATTCACCTTGAGCCTACACGCGTCCTTCCTCCAAAACCATGGTTTGGATTGCGGCTCGCCCTCAAATTCATAAATCTTGAGCACCTTCTATCCCCGCAATGCGAGGTGACCGTCGAACTCATGATATTGACGATGCTTCTAAATGGACGACCGAGATCTACCTCCAACAGTTCAGATCTCCCTCTCCCAGATCGACAATTGGGGTTGTTCCTCCTCCTGAGCTTTTGACTCCTTCCGACTTGGAAGAGTTTTTGGATATTCAAAGGTTTCGACCTTTGAACTTTCTCATGCGAGTCTGCCTCTTGGATCTCGTCTTCTCTCTCGTAAGTGTTATCTCTTCTGAGCTTTAGGACTTAGAATAAGTCTGACTCCTATGCACTCTTGCGTTATCTCTTCTGAGCTTTTCAATTTACTCAGTCTCATAAGGGTCTCGGCCCTTCTGTTTCCTTTCAAAGGAAAACTCCGTGCCCTCCTGGCAACCTTTTTCTCAAAGCACACCTTGCTGACCGTTTTCTACAGAGTGTTCAACAACTCTGTGAGTATCTTCCTCTGATACTCTTCTCCCTAAACTCAATAAAGAGTTCTCTCTGTGCACACTTTCACTCGCTCGATGCCTGCCTAGCAGAGCCCTACAGAGTTCTCAATGACTCTTTCTCTCTTTGAACTCAACACAGAGTTCTTCCTGTTCACTCCTTGCAGTTTTGTTGATGAAGGTTCAACGGTATCTCTCCTGAGCTTCTCTGAGGTTAACTTACCTCTTTCAACACACTCCTTGCGGACAATGTGCATTACTTGCACTCGAAAACTCAAAGAAGAGAAACAATTGAAACTTATTCAATACTTCACCAATTTACGCATTCAAACCAATCTGATTTAAGAAAACGTTCAAATTTCATTTTCTTTTCGAGCTCTTCTCTGCTCTGTAATCATTTTTGGGCACTAGCACCTTTCTCTCAGTCCCCAACCCACGCAACCATGGGTCATGACCAAGCGCTATATTGATAAGCGCTTCTCAGGCCTTCGACTTCAAAAGATTTCAAAGCACCACACAACAATCTCTCGGAGTTCCAGATTACAAAACTCGCGAAGTAGGGAGGATCAACCATCCACGTCTACTCAGCATCCGATGGCTGACACTCACTATGGAACTTCAGGCGTCTGAGTTCCGAAACTTCGAAGGATTTCACATCCGCACATCCGAACATTCCCAACCACCTTTGGTGACGTCATTACGTCACATCACTTAACGTTTTCCAATTGCAGGGGCATGCAACGATGGTTTGGAGTAACCCACATTTCATCCCACAATTCTTCTGATGCTGACACGTAACCCCTCGGTGAAACCGCGGTTTGGATTGTGGGACCGCCTTGAAGAATTACCTCTTGTGCAACTTGGGTTCCCGCAATGCCTTCTGGTCGTCGATCTTGATGTATCGTGATCAACGCTAGTGTGGGTCCTCAGACCTTTAACTATGTTATGTAACCTTAGCCCCACTAGCCCTGCTCATACAGAATGCCATGTGGTGGAATACTAGCGACTGACTCATGGCCCAATCATATGGGTGCCACATGTCACGTTCCATATGGAATTTCGAACTTCTACGGGTTCAAAACCCACTAACACGTGGTGCACAACCCATGTGTCCACGTCAAACCAAGTGACATCACCATGCCACGTCACTTCAGAGTTTCGGACTTTGGCCCTTCTCTTGTTTCTGACATTAGACTTCACTGAAGTCGCGAAGTCCGAAGGGCTTCCAGGTTAACCCTTCTGCAACTTCCCCAGATCTGACGGTCGTAAGAGATTTCCCTTCCTTCCGAACAGATCCTACGACACAGAACAAACTATGTTACTCTGCGGATTTCCAAAGGAATTCACGGCTAACTGCCTCACAACATTACCAGATCTGACAGTCATGAAGGATTTTCCTTCTCCCAAATAGATCCTAAGGTCCACATTACTCTGCATCCCAATACCACGTCTATCGTGGTTTTACAACACCGCTACTCCTCCTGAGCTTCATAACACGACCAAGGTAACTTCTTGGCACTCAGGAAGTCTCTGAGGTTCGAAATTGATCCTCTAGACATAATTTCCTTTTGAAACCTTGGGTCCAATGACCACTTACCCAACCCATCCAAACTCTGTGTTTGAAACCTTGGCTCTGAACTCGAATTTTGTCTACTTCGACAACAATTCTTTCCAAAAATTTTGCTTCAACTACCACTAGCATGGCCCATCCAGGCTCAATGTTGTAACCATGCTCTAATACCATTTTGTAACATCCCCAACCACCAACATGCCAGACAATGCTACCTACGCAACCTTAACTTCACCTTTAAAGCTCTGATACCATTTTGTAACATCCCCAACCCTCCACAGAGACTGGGCAATGCCACTACTGTGGAATATTCACATATAAATATAATATGCATTAAATCAAATTAACACATTTTAACATAGAGTTACTGTTACCATTCAAATTTAAATAGAATTAACAAAAATTCATACATGCAACATAACACATGATAGCATTCTAGCATTATGCATAACATAAAATTAAACAGATAAATTATACTTATCTTTCAACTGGAATAACACCACCAACTGTGTGCAGACCTTCCACAAACCTCCCAGCCATAGACCGCGTTGCTCATCACTCTCGGCAGTAGGTCGCCCCCGAGCTGGGACTAAGCTCCACCGAGCAAGTTAATCCTAGGCTATGCAAGGTCAACAGGAGGACACATAGTTTATGAGGATGGATTCTCTCTCAAGAGCCACTTATGCCCACTGCTCACAGACTCTCATTCCCCACATGCCTATCCCACCCAAGGAGTATACACCTTCATTGTCACCAGGACAGTCCTTCGGCTGCTAAACCTCCCTTTCCTTGGGCTTCAACAACAGGCCGGGCTAGAATTCTCCGAGCTCTATGGCAGCTATAGGACCCCTTCCAGGAGTTCTCACTTCCTCCGTGCACTCTCTCACCTAGAGAGAGTCGCTCACAGGCATGGCAACCTGCCTCTTCAACCACAACCACCTCCCTCACCTAGAGAGAGTGTTGCACACAGGCCTGACAACCTACTTCTTCATCTCTTTTCCAGCACAAGGAGGACATCAGTAAGGCTCAGCAAGGAACAAATGACGGTAGCCAATCACACTCAACCAAGGGACTGCATGGCCACAAAATCCCACAGTTATAACACACATGACATAGACAATTAAGGTATGCTCAGGTTTCACAGAAAACAACAACCCAAACAGTTAAGCATGAACTCGAATTTGCAGTGTGGATAAATTGGGTTCATGGGACACACAGGAGACACGGCTCAGTCCATGGGTTTGCCACTGGTTTTCAGGGTGCGTGACAAGGAATCAATGCGTAGGTTGAATGCAGACTCAAACGGTTCGGATGGAGGATGCATCGACTTCTCAAGAAAACATCATGGTTTTCTGATTTCAGAGCTGCGTGAGGGTATGTGGAGATCAGACGCCCACCACACACGGTTCAGACAGTGGATGGAAGAATGGAGGATGAACCCCCATCATGGCTCAATTCTTGGAAAAAATTGCATGTGCCTGGGCCGACACATGTCGCCCATGAAGCTGCATGCACTCCATCAAGTATGTGTTCCCTTTTCCAGGAACTTAGGATAAAAATATACCTTTCACACCACTTTGGAATAGTAATAAATTATTATTCAAGGACTTAAGCCCTCAAGCTTAGCCCCTCTTCCAACCTTTCATTCCCCTCTCCCTTACCCATTATGTGGAAGCTTAGTCCCCCATCACTCTTTCTTCGTGGTCGGTCGGTACGCAACGATGTTTATATATTATATTAATGATCTGCATAATTACATATACAAAATCAGGCTCCTGTCCTTTAACACCTAGGCTCTCTGGCCTAATCACCAAATAAGCCTCCTAGATTATTATAACTCGGCTCACCAACCTACAAAACATGTTTACAATTTATAAATACAACTGGGGCTTGTCCTTGGGGATATTACAGTCTCTACCATGAAACTTTGGACTAGATTCCAAGCAACTCTTTAGACTCAACTCAATGTTAACACAACCTATCATCTTGAGATTGATGGTCAGACTAAAAGGGTGAATCAAGTTCTAGAAGACACACTTCATATGAATGTCATGGACCATCAAACCAAATGGGAAAAATACCTTCCATTGGTGGAGTTCACGTACAATAATAGATACCAAAGTTCTATTTGTATGGTACCCTTTGAACTACTATATGGTAGACCTTGTAGAACTCCCTCAAGTTGGGATAGACTGGAAGTTAGAATATTGGTGGTGTAGATTTTAACCTTGTACAATATTTACTGCAAACAAATTTTCAGTAGAAGAACAAAAAATATACAATGGCAAATACAAACATTACATAGAGATTTTTCTCCTGGAAACCCAAACCGACAAAACCAACATATTCTATATTCATTCATAATGATACATTGTTTACAATACAATATACATATAAGAGCCAACGACATCCAAAACCCTAACCCAATGACTTGGATTAGTCAACAAACCTAATTCCTTAACCAGAAATAGAAAACCATCGGCAAACAAAAAAATTGAGGCAACACAAAAAACGACGCAAAAATGCAACACGTTTCCTGAGGAAAAAAAATTCTCAGGGGTGTTGCCCCCGAACCCCCTGCATCCCCCCTCAAACCCCCCTGTGCGCCCAGCGCAACGCAAACACTACTACTCGTGCAAAGAATATAACACATACCCAACAGGTGGGACCTAAACTCATTCAGGAAATGGAAGAGTAGGTATATTTAATTAGGCAAAGACTGAAGGAAGCTCAAGATCGTCAAAAGAGCTAAGTTGATGCACATAGAAGGTATCGTAGCTATGAAGTGCAGAATCACATTTTTCTGAGTTAAATCCAGGAAAAGTTACATAAAATACGGAAAAGGATCTAAACTCTTCCTTTGATTTGTGGGGCCATTTGAAATCTAGGAAAACAATGGACCTGTAGCTTATCGTCTTGCTCTGCCACCAATACTGCATAGTATGCATAATGTTTTTCATGTACATGTTTTGAGGAATTATATTCCTAACGCATCTCACATTTTGGATTGGAAACAAATGAATCATTTGTGGGTCATCAACGAAGGGGTTCTAAAGGAAAAACCCATAGGCATATTGGACCGTCACACTTGCCAACTTAGGTGCCACCTAGTGGACTTGGTAAAGGTCCAATGGGATCTTTATAGTCCTAGTTTTGCCACTTGGGAGGATGCAACAACTATGCACCTTGAATACCCATATTTGTTTACTTAAGAAACTTTAGGTTGAAGTTTTGTTTTAAGAGGGGAAGTGTGTAATGCCCCTCTTACATGAACTTGTTAAGTACATTAGTCAAACATTTATAGATTAGTATTGCCTTGTTTTATGGGGCACATATACCAATTACACTGTTTAGTTTTTTATGTGAATACAATGATGTATCATATGTTGGATATAATGATGTGGTATATTTTTTACTCATATTATTTTTCTATATGTAATCGGGGACAATTGATATGGTATCAGATAAAGTACTAATGTTGTAAACTAGTAAACCTTCGAAGGGAGAGCAGGGTATTTATTAAAAAAAAACGATAACCTATGGAAGGGAATGCATGATTGAGCTACTATATTAATTACTTGCATGTGAGTGATTGTGTCGGTGCAGGCTATAGGTTGAGGTCTTTCCAACTAGTCAACATATGGGTGTGAGCTCACAATCAAGTCTTGATGAGTCTGGACAAAGACGTGGAGTCTTTAACAACAATAAAAAAAAGGTACCAATGTTGCAGAGACAAGGATGCATAGTCCATCTTGCATGATAAGATTAGGAGTTCGCATAAGTAAGAGTGCATAATCCTTGCTCCCTAATAGTTAGCTACCAATTCCCTAATCAAGCAAAGTAATTATAATGGCCCTTGGTGGATTAATTCAGTGATTAATTAACCACTTAGAAAGGGAATTATGTTTTGGTTTGGGGTTAAATATATATGCATATATGTAGGACCTTACATAAATAATAATTATTATTATTTATGTAAGATAGCTATGTAAATTATAATATTTTGAATTTCTAAAAATTTAATTAGGAGGCGAATTTCATGAGGGAAAAGGTGTCCACTGAGAAATGCTTCTAGTGCTTATAAATAAAAGGGGAGGTGCTACCAAAATTTGAAATGAAGAGAGACTAAGGGAGGATCCGAGGAACAATGGGAGAGAAGATGTGAATTGTTGGGGTTTGTTTGGTGGTCAAGACCCAAGGGTGAGCTCATATAGCWTGAGGGTCTCAGCAGAAGGGTTTTCCCTTAAGTAAGGTTGGGTGGAAAACGAGTTGGATTTCAACAATTGGCATAGGCATAAAGTRAAGTAGGAAAGGGGTTTTTTTGCTCAAGAAGCAAAGGAAGACCCACACAAGTATTAAACTCTCTTAATTTAAGTTTGATTTGAATTTAATCAGAAATTAAAAAAAAAGTCTTAGAAAAAAAATAGAAACTTAYAGAAACTTRGAACAAAGTAATTTTGTTTTATTATGAATGTTGGAAAAGAGTAACCATGTTTGCATGCAGCCACCGGGGAATGGTTGAGTTACCCTTCTACAACGTTCATGCCACATTTGGCTCTGAGTGAACCAAAGTGAAACCTTGCACTATATAGACATCATACTTCCCCACAGGGGGTTATGAAGACTGAGAAAATTGATAGCAGCAATGATAAAAATGTTTGGTATTGTTTTAGCAATACACCGTGCCAGACGGTACCTCCTTCAACGAATGAAGTGTAATAGTGTACCATTGTTCAATGGTAACATTAATTGTGTAAATTGATATCAGAATTGGAAATTAAGCTCTCCATAATGGTTAATGCACACTCCAGTTAAACATATTGAAACAGATTTTAGTTCAATCATTTTAAAGTATGTCAGTATATAAATTCTCCTCATTTCTTCCTCAGTTAGAATTTAGACTTGGAAAGCTCTGTTAGGAAGTTGTGATTAGACTATAGTCAAGACTATGGACCGTTCTTCATGTTTCCTTTCATCTCTAACTATGCTATTATTTGGACCGTTGCTGCAGCAGAGTAAGAGGCGGGAACGGGAGAACGGGCGATTTTTCAAACCTTCGAGTTGCGTCAATGGCGGAACCTGCAACTAAACTAGGGGGATTCGGGTTTTCCTAGGATAGGTGGTATAGTCTTTTCCTTGGAAGCTTGGGACGTTGCTTGTGGCGGTTTTTTTAGAGGGTTTTCTGTTTCTTCCTCTATCATGCTGGAGGTTCCAAAGTTTTATTGATTTTTTGAGCTCGGGAGGCTCGGAACTCTCTGGTGGGAGCGTAGCTAAACTATCTGCGGAGATCTTTCGACCTCTAGTTTTTGGCAGATTGACGTGTTGTATCCCCCTACGTGTCTTATCACTACGTTTTACTTAGTTTTTGCCAGAGCTTAGTGGGCCAGTTTCCTGCCTCGGTTTTCGTTTTGATCAGAGGGTTTTAAGGGGATGTCAGGTTTGCCTTCATTGTGACAGGAGGTGTCCTGTTGTGGCTGGCAAGAGCTGCTTACTCACTCTCCACTAGAGGAGCTTCCCAATGGAAGCTGAAGTCAGCGCTCTTATGAGGGCGGCTGACGAAGCCATGTGGAGGCAGGCGGGTGTTTTCTCCTCTTCAGATACGCTTGAATTTAATACGAGCATTAACTCACTCCAGGGCGCGGTAAAGGCACAACTTCCTTCTTCCCCTGCGGTGATTCAAAAGGAAAACTTGTGTCACTTTTCCTCCTCCGCCGAGAGAGGTCCAGAGTTTGAGGTTTCTAAAAAACGAGCAGTAGATATCCCTGTGTTTTCTTAGGGGGTTCCAGGGGTGCAGAGGGGTGGTAAAAGGAGGGTGACTGGTGGTGTGTCTCGGGGTTTCTCCGAGAGGAAGACTGTAGGTACAGGTCCACGAAGGATAAAACCTTGGATCCCGAACAGGTTCAAACGTAAGTTGATGTTAGGAGAAGATATTGGGCTGGAAGATACTGTTAGTCTAGCGCTCTGTACTTTGGTAGGAATATTTTCTTATCGTCCTAGGTGCAAGATGCCTCTAGAAGAGTGGGTAAACTCCAACTGGTGTCCGCTCTTGGGTTACATGCTTGAAGTGGTTTACATGACAAAAGGATGGTTTGGTTTTCGTTTTAAGAGGACCGAGGACTTTGAGATTATTCTGGAAAAATCTTCGAGTTTCGATGGAGGTAGTCTGATGCTTAAACGTTGGCGGGTGAGCTTCGACCCATCACATGAGTACTTCCGCTTCAGGCACTTCTGGGTGTTACTACATGGCATGCCATTACATTTTTGGAATGAAAAGGCATTGGAAGCTATTGGAAACGCCCTCGGTAAATTCATAAGAGTTGATGATGGGGCGCTCCGGGCATAAGAAAAAAGGATTGGCATAGTTTTAGTGGAAATAGATATTCATGCGGGTATGTTGGAGACCTTGGAGATAGTTTGGCGAGGTTATCATCTGTCGCAAAATCTGGACTATTTAGGCATCCCTTTTAGATGCTCACAGTGTCGGAAGACTGGACATCTGTGGCAGGATTGTTTGGGTTTATTAGAGGAGGAGGTCTCGGAAGAGACAATGTTGGAAAGGACAACTCGAGTAGAGTCGCCAGATGTGGAGTCGTGTAGGTTTAGCCCGAGCAGTATTGATTCTACAGACATTTCACAGTCGGCCCCGGTAGACACTATTACAGGTAAGCTCAAAACTATTTGTCCCACATTTTTTTATTCTTTATCTTCCTGGGAAAGAAATGAATTGGACACGTCCAGTTATTTTGGAGTGCGAGGGGGTAATTTGGTTAATTCCGTTCATACTCAGGTTCCGTCGGGGTCTAGGGATCCGTCGGGTTTACCATTTGTTGCCTTACCGTCTAGTGCTTTGGAAGGGGGGGGTTCACAACCTGTGGTAACCATTGATCCTCGAGAGGTTAGTGGATTTTCTGTTAACGCTGTGAAAGTTGGTTTCAGCACAGTGAGGAGCTCGCCTGGAGTTTTGGGAACTCCGAGAGGGGACTCCATTTGCCCGACTGTATCTAATGAGGAATGCATAATACCGGGTTTTAGGGAACCTGAGTTGGGGGATAGTGATATTGCGGATGTCTTAGAGTCCCTTATCCCTTCCTACAGAGAGGCGCTCTCTCCAATTCAATTACCAACATTTCGGGGGAGGATCGTCTTCAACAGTCCAGATACCGATGGGGGTCCAGAGATATCAAGCTCCACAGAGGAGACTCTTGGGAAGGATTACACGTGGTCTAAGGGTCTAGGAATGGAGATTTCTCCTATAAAGACCAGGAGTGCGAGGAAGAAGAAAGAGACTTTGGGTCTTTTACCTGCGAAGACACACTTACCTGTCAAAAGTGAATTTGGGATGCTTAGAGGCCTGAAAGCCCTGGCGAGAGCGAAATCATGATTTTACTCTCTTTAAACATTAGAGGGGTGGGGGGGACCCTGAAATCAGCCTCCTTCGAAGACTTCTTCAGAGGACTACTTTGGATATTATCTTTTTGCAAGAAACTGTGATTGAGAATAAAAAGGCTCGGGCATTTATGAATTATTTTCGTCCTTCTTGGCTCGCTTATGTTGTTAGTGTTGTTGGAACTTCGAGGGGCCTTTTAGTATCTTGGGATCCGAATATGTTTGACATTACTCCTTATTTGTGTTGTGGTGGTATTCTATTAACAGGTACTTGTTTGTAACTTAATCAACCAGTCTCTTTGCTAAATGTGTATGGACCATGTTTATAGAGAAAAGCTTTTTGGGAAAAGGTGGCTGCCAGGGGTCTTTTGGAGTGCATAAATCTTATTTTAGTCGATGAATTAAACCTTCCTGTGATGTTGGGGAGTTGTGGGGAGAAGCAGCGCATATGGATCCTCTGTCTGCATTCTTTAAAGAGCTTTTTAATGGAGCTAGATTGATAGATATTGCCCTGGATGTTCTGGTGCCAACGTGGAGAAATGGTAGAAGGGGTAATGCGAGTATCTCCAAAAGACTGGACCGTGTCTTAGTTGCTGAAGATCTTATTGCGGGCGTTAGTAGATATAAGTCGTGGGTGGATTTTCCATACTTTTCGAACCATGCACCTGTCCTTTTAAGATTAGATCGCCCTACCTTCTTGACAACTTATCGCTTCAAATTCAATGCAAGATGGTTTAGTGAAGAAGAGGTGCTTTTATTAGTGATTGAAGTCTGGAAGGATCCAATACATTTGGCTGAAAGGGATGCTCATCAGAGATTAGCAAATAAATTGAAGTCTTTAAAATATCATATAAAAGCTTGTGCAAAAGAGTTTAAAAGAAAACAGGAAGAAAAGCTTGTTTTCTTGGAGGGACTTCTGAAAGAATTATTCTTGGATGCGGCTTTGGAGAATATTAACAGTGACAGGGAGACACAAATTAAACTTCTGGAGGCTGAGCGGGACAAAATTTTAAAAGAAGAAGAAGAAAAGTGGAGACTTAGAAGTAGAGCGGTGTGGTTAAAGAGTGGCGACGAAAACACGAAATTCTTCCACAATTTTTCTAGCTACAGGAGGAATAAGAACAACATCTAGGAGATTAGGGATGATTGTGGAGATACTCATTCCGGTCAGGATGCTATCAAAAAAGAAGTTGTCAAGGTTTTTAAAACTTTTTATGAGGAATCAGATCAGGTGTTTATTAATGATCAAGTTGACACCGCTAGTCTTTATGATCGTATTGTAAAGGAAGAGGATACAATGCTTTTAGAGCGCTCGTGTTCAAAGCTGGAACTGTGGGAGGTTCTAAAGTATTTTGCCAAAGATAAGAGCCCGGGGCCCGATGGGTGGACTGTGGAGTTTTTCATCCACTTTTTTGATTTAGTGGGAGATGACTTACTAGATTTGGTGGAGGATTCCAGACTGCATGGTTCAGTGAACAAGTCTTTAAACGTGACTTTCCTAACTCTTATTCCAAAAGTAAATAATCCTAGTTCGTTTGGGGATTACAGACCGATTTCTCTTTGTAATTTATGTTACAAGTTGATTTCAAATATTATTGCAAATAGGCTTAAGCCTATTCTCTCTCGTTCACTGTCTGAGGAACAACTGGGATTCCTCAAAGGTAGACAAATCTTGGATGCTATAGGCACGACGCAGGAATGCCTGCATAGTATTAAAGTCAAAAAATCAAAAGCTATGATTTTAAAGTTAGATTTGAAGAAAGATTATGATTGTATTAACTGGGATTTTCTACGTTTGACACTTATCCAATCGGGTTTCAGTATTCCATTCACAAATTGGATTTTAAGCTGTGTGACTAGTGCAAACTTTGCAGTCCTGATAAACGGGGAGACTTCACAAATGTTTAAGAGTGGAAGAGGAATCAGACAAGGTTGTTCGTTATTGCCTTTGTTATTCATAGTACATACTTGTTATGGAAGGTCTTAGCTTATTGCTAAAAAAGGGAAAGGAAGAAGGGAAGTTATCTGGGGTAAAGGTATCAAGGTTAGTTAAGATTTTGCACTTGTTCTTTGTGGACGATGTGTTAATCATGACAAATGCTTCTGTTGAGGAGTGGTTAGAGATTAAAAAATTATTATTGACTTTCTATAGGGCCTCTGAATTGTTGATTAATTGGTCTAAATCCATCTTTTACTATGCTGGAGTCTATGGAGAAACTTTAGAGAACTTAAAGGATATGTTCCCTCACAGCTTCGAGGAACTTGCAAAAGGTTTTCAATACCTTGGTTATTTTCTAAAGGTGACGCTTATAAACCTGTGGACTGGAGATGGCTCCTCTCAAAGATAGAAGAAAGGATAGGGATGTGGTGTAACAGATGGTTGTCTCTAGGGGAGTGGTATACACTAGTCAAATCAGTTCTAGAAGGCCAACCTGTGTACTGGATGGCTTTGGCGGCTATACCAGCGTCCACAATGCACATTGCAAAAAATAAAGAAACTGATGTTTAGCTTTTTGTGGTCAGGTGATGAGGGAAAAAAGCATTTTCATCTGTGTAGCTGGGAATTCATAGCTAAGCCAAAGCATATGGGAGTTGGGGCATTCGAAACATTTTTCTTTTCAATAGTGCCTTGGCCGCAAACTCCTTGTGGCAAGTTTTGATGAAGGAAGGAGTGTGGAATAAGGAGATTAAGGATAAATATATCCCTCACTGCTCTGTAGTCACTTGGCTAAGGACGACATCACCTACAGCTCTGTCTGCCTCGTAGACTTGGAAGAACTTGCTAAAATCGATGCACTTGATTACACACTGGCTTAGCTAGAGACCGGGTTCGGGTCACTCGGTGCAAATTGGTTTGGACAACATCTTGGGCTTGGGGGATGCTTCTTTCTTATCTTGCCAACTCTTAACTGGACTAAAAGGAAAACATGTGGTTTATCTCTATCAGGTTTTTGGAGATAGCAGGCCGGGTACACTTTCCGAATATTGGAAAACATGTGAGGAGATTGGTCTTAGTGGGAAGCTTGCAGGGGAATGGGAAGCATTCCATAGGAACCTTAGTGGAGCGGAGATACAGTTACAGAGTAAAGAAGATGTGCTCATTTGGACTGGAGGAGATAGATCAGGAAGCATTAATGTTAAAAATATTTATCTGGATCTTGCAAAGAAAAAATGGCCAAATGTCATTGGGGGATGGAGAAGACATATGTGGAAGTGGGATATGGCGCAAAAGATAAAACTTTTTATTTGGTTATCCATTGAGAATAGAATCCTTACCTGGGACACTTGGCAAAGAAAGGGTTCGCAAGGCCCAAATATCTGTCACTTGTGTACCAAATAGGTTGAATCTGTGTACCACCTATTTGTTTCTTGCAGCTTCTGTCGGGATGTATGGAACAAGATATATAAGGACTTTAACATTATGACTGCTTGGGAAGGTAGTACTTTAAGTGGATGCTTTGAAAATTGGTATAAAAAGGAGGCCTCTTTCAGTACACTCCCATCCATTCTCTGTTGGTTTGTTTGGTTGGAGAGGAATAAACTTATTTTCGAGGGAAACAAACCATTGACTCTCTCTATTGTTTCTAAAGTTAAATCCCTTCTTCCTTTTGAGCCATTTGTGAAGAAAGCCAAAGCTCGCATTTTATAGAACCTGTGTTTTATTACTCCTATAGTGAGTTGGTTCGATGGTGCTGTGCATTTAAGTGATCTTAGGTGTGGGGTAGGGGGCTTAATAAAGACTAGTAAAAACTCAGTCTATAAGTGGACCTTCAATTGTGGTTCGGGGTCAAATACGAGGGCAGAATTGCTGGGAGCGTGGGCGACTCTTATCTTAGCTATGCGATTGAATATTGATGTAATCCAGGTAATTGGCGATTCAAAGATCATTATTGAGTGGTTGAAGGATAGAGGCAATCTTCAGATCGCGTCCTTGATGGGATGGATGGACAAAATAAAAAATCTTAAAAATTCATTTAGAGAGATCCACTACACTCATGTATACAGGGAGCTAAACATGGAAGCAGATTTTCTTTCGAAAAAGGCACTATCAAAGACCGAAGGAAAGATAGAATACAATCTGTGGGTAGATGGAAATGAGGGACCCACCCTCTCTTTCAATCTTTTTTAACTCCTTAGCCTATCATTTTTGGTCTTATCAGTCTCTGGAGATCCTTGAGGACAGTCCCAAGATTATATGTTTCTTTGTCTTTGGCTCACAGCTTAGCTCTTTTTGGAGTTTTTGTGGGCCTTTTTCCTTCGCGAAACACCCGTGTCTCGTGCTTCATAGGATGATGTATTTTTTGTGCTTTTAAAAGCTCCAGAGTAGAGGCTGTTAGAATATAATGGATGTGCTCATTTTACCATTGACAATATCTCTATTGTCACCCAACCATAGGCCGAAGCCACCCTCCAAGCACCTTAACCTTGATAGAGTATCACTCCGGAAGAAAACCCTAGGCTAGATAGCCAAACAAAGGGTACCACACCTTTCTCCAAGGATAGTGCACCAACAAGAGCTGATCAGATAGTCCAAACCCTAGCCAAGAGATATTCCAAGCCAAAACGTAACTGTTAGCTACAGCAGCTGCACCGACATATCTCCTCAAACCTGCGCACAAAACTGGGCACTACAGTGCGCACAAGTGTTGCTCTGCAATTCTAAGACTGCCTGCCAGAATGAGAATTGACCTCCTGTATTTATACTAATTCTGGCTAACTGCCTGGGCCGACTTCTCATTCTGGGTATCTGTTTGTTCAATATATATTATTATTTATGGCCGACTTCTTCTCTTAGAGGCTAATAACCTAATATAAATTATCTGCTTGAGCCGACAAGTCTTCTAGGGTTATTATCCAACTCATTAGGGTTTCTTCTTACTTCCCGGAGTATTCTATCTTTGTTAAGTTTACACGTGGAGGTAAATACCTCCCGCAGCTACCATAATATCAACACTCCCTCCTAGCTAGGGAGGTATTACAGGTAATGGTCTTGAGCACAAAACATACCATTCACCCGGTGGCATCAACATAGTTATATAGACTAGATCATGAGCACCATCATCATCATCAGCTGCATCATCTCTCGAAACCATACTCTATCTGAGTAATCAAACATGATGCTCACTCCACAGAGTGATACAAGAGCCATTCTTCTAATCTAGAAGAGTAAATGTTCTGAACCATTTTATGTCTGGAAAATCTCTGTTCATCATTCATCTGGCTAATAATTATTTCCAATAAACTGTTGATAGTCTTCAAGGCAATCAGAACAAAATAGAACACAACTGTGTCTATCCATAGTAGTACATAACTACAATCCAGTAGTACACTACCACACCAAGTAACACACAAGTACTTGATCAACAACGTATAGTCACGAATAGTGGAACACATCCACCACAGTAGTATACATCTACTTTCATACAGTCTTCATAACAATCATCTGATACCAACCTGCACAGAAACAATGTTATGATATAAACTGAATCATCTGGGCCAATCTTTCACTCACATCTGTGAGATCT
>ML794891.1:201078-216545 GCA_009831015.1 Picea engelmannii | reverse complement strand
TTCTTGCCATTTCCCCTCACCCTAAAAGCCTTTGATCTCATTGGCTCGTTTTCCTCATTGAGTTGTCTTTCCCTTTGGATGTTTGACACTTGTTGAAGATCCAAGAGGGGTCTCCTTAGCTTCTCAAGCTATTTAAGAGACCTTTCACTCCCTCATTTATCATCACTCTTCACAGTATTGTTATGCTACCGAATTCTTCCCATCTCTCTCTCTCTCTCTCTCTCATTACTTCCACATTGCTTCACTGGTTTTGGCTCTTGAAGATCTTGTAGAAGCATTGTTGCTACAACCTCTTCCCATTTAATAATACAGAAACTGCTTTGGAGGATACTGTGGCATTCAAGATTAGTCTGGATTTGCTACTCATTGTGAGGTGATATCATTCTGAATCTTTATGTGTTTTGCTAAATAGTTGCTCAAGTAAATTAGTTTACTAGGCTAAGTGAAACAATAGTGTAGTTGCCCATCTATATATTTTGTGCATGCTTATATAATAGAAACTATGTTGTATTGTCTATGCATGCAAGATATTATCTGTTGTTCCATCTCACTTCTGGTTTAAGTTTTGCAGGTCACCTCTATGAAGTTGTTGGGATAGCTTCAAGGAAGAATGTACCCTCATCTTCGCTTACACTTCACTAGCATTCTCTGTCCCTCTTCCTCATTCTTTCAGATTCAGTTTTTGGTATATAACATGCTCAGATTGGTCACTTAATCATTACAATTTTCTGGTTTTTGTATGCACGAAATTTCTGCCTAAAAACAGAAATTTCATAACTTTGTTGAGTGTGTTGCAGCTCAAATCAGCAAGCAATAGCTTGCTGATTTTTGCAGGTTCTTACCAGGACAAGAGGGCATGCTGCCCAATTCACATGCACAACACACCCTCCAACAACTCCTCTCACTATGGTAATGTTTTCTTCTTCCTGATCTACTCTAAAATACTGTAAATGCAAGCCCGAAGGAGTTGTACCCAAGCGACTTGCTTCCCTTTCAGTCTTTACTTTGCAAGCTTAGCTAGATTAGTCGTGATTTCTACATGCATGCTTAACTAAAAATAATCTAGAGTAGATCCAACACTTAATTGCTAGATTAGAGCCTGTGGAGGCATAGTTGATATTTGTTTTCGTGATCTACTTTGCATGCATGTCATTTTTTGTTGCAGCGTTTTATTTTAACACATGCATGCAAACATCGATATCTTAAAGGGCTAAATTAATCAATCTTTTACAATTCTACAAGTTAGTTTTAGTTCTTATACTTCACATGTGCAACCTAATAATCTAAGAATTCAATCACTAATTCTGGTTTGGGTCCCCAAGGTCTTTTCCGAAAACTATAATTTAACTTGCAATCCATTAGTTTAAAGGCATCATCCTTCTTATCTTTGAATTTTCAATATTTTGGCAATCCTTTGTTGAGCAAGCTACAAGCACTCAATCACACTTCGCAACATTTGGCTCATAGGACTAAAATTTATTAATTAGACTTAATAGGACACCATAACTCACCATCTTCGCCATTTAAAAACTGGGGTTTTGAGGAAAGCCACAGAAATTTTTCCGGAGTACTCGGCCTTAGGGTTGACTTGTGAAGCTAGGGTAGGCCTCGTTGCCTCACTTCTTGAGCATCCAGCAACCACTTGGTAATAGGGGGAGGAGAGTTTTGGGTTGACACCTAGATAGGGATAAAATTAATCTCACACTTAATCACTTAATTTAATCTTCAAACTACAACATCAACAATATAGTTACACACTTGCAAGCTCACTGATCTCACTATCTTTCAATTTACATTCATATGCAAGTTAATTTATCTGTTGTAGAATAAATATTTAAGTGGTTATATTTTTTTCATCTGGAACATACTTTGCATTTTCAAGCTTTCATCTATTTTGTTCCTGTATTTATGGTGTGATCCTTCAAGAAGTGCGCATCCACCTGGAGGCATTCTCTTGACTGGGTCTTGAATGCTTTGCGTCTCTTAGCCATTGAAAAGCAGTCCAACGGAACTCTATCTGTTGTGAGAATGCTTGGCTTCATGTGTTGATGATTGCTTTATCTCGAGTATCTTTAATTCTTGCACATGCGAGTAAACGTGTTAGTATATTGTATATCTTGTATTTAGCTTAGTCTTAATCTGTACATCTTAAGCATTCTTTTGTATATCTTGTATCCAGTCTAAGGTAGCTTTGTATCTGATATATTCTTTGCGTCTAGTTGTATCTATCTTGTTGTAATATAGTAATACTTCTTAACTTGTAATTACCTTGTAACGAACACCCCCTTAACTTAGTTGACCCCATTGCCCCATCTTAGGCACTAGTCTTAGTTGCCCTTGGAAAAGGTCTGACTCTCATACTTAGATAGTTGCATCTTGCATTTGTTGATTAACATCATAGGCTAGATTCCCCCTGACCTTTTAACCAATTAAAACCAACTCCTAGAACCTTAAAACTCTTAATCTCATCTAGTAACTAGGGTCTACCCCCCTTGGCTTCCCTAGGAGTTAGCCTAGATGGAAGAGGTTCAAGTCAAAGTGACAGCGTGGACTTTGAACCTAGACATTGTGCCTCCGAGGACACACTTAGCTCACGTTTGCCAGTGTGTATAAGGACGGCAACAATACTCACAACATTAATGTCATCGTCTTTGAACTTCTCCATAGCTGCAACATTCTGCGATTCCTTCTCTTTCCCTTTTTCAAACTCTGGTTTAACGATCTTTCCTTTCACGATATCCAACACTTTATTCTTGTCAAGGATGAGGTCAATCCTTGTATTCCATGCTCTGAAGTTAGAGGCTCCATCTAACTTGTTCTCTGACTTCATAGAATAAGTCATGGCTGCTTTGACTTGGTCAAACCCTCGATTTGACCACAAACTCAAACTTCACATCTTGGCTTGCTGAGAGTATCAGGAGATGCGCTAGTCTAGCGTGCACTGATCTATCTGTAGATTAGGTCAATCCCTTCACTTAAGGTGCCTCAACAAGAGGATTAGGGTTTCTGCAACTGCTCCTGCTAGTAACCCTAGCGACAGTGTCTTGGAAGTTGCTTCTGCTAGTAACCCTAGCAGCAGTTCCTCAACGAGCTCAATATCCTAGCGGCGGTTCCTCAACGAGCTCAATATCCTAGCGGCTATGTTTCCTTCCAGCGTTTAGACTGAATGAAGGAGGTGTGGATCCATAACTTGTTAGAATATAATGGATGTGCTCGTTTTACCATTGACAATATCTCTATTGTCACCCAACCATAGGCCGAAGCCACCCTCCAAGCACCTTAACCTTGACAGAGAATCACTCAGGAAGCAAACCCTAGGCTAGATAGCCAAACAAAGGGTAGCGCACCTTTCCCCAAGGATACCGCACCAACAAGAACTGATCAGATAGTCCAAACCCTAGCCAAGAGATATTCCAAGCCAAAACGTAACTGCTAGTTGCAACATCTGCACCGGTGGCTCTCCTCAAACCTGTGCACAAAACTGGGCACTACAGTGCGCACAAGTGCTGCTCTGCAATTCTGAGACTGCCTACCAGAATGAAAACTGGCCTCCTGTATTTATACTAATTCTGGCTAACTGCCTGGGCCAACTTCTCATTCTGGGTATCTGTCTGTTCAGTATATATTATTATTTCTGGCCGACTTCTTCTCTTGGAGGCTAATAACCTAATATAAATTATCTTCTTGAGCCGACAAGTCTTCTAGGGTTATTAGCCAACTCATTAGGGTTTCTTCTTGCTTCCTGGAGTATTCTATCCTTGTCAGGTTTACACGTGGAGGTAAATACCTCCCGCAACTACCATAATATCAACAGAGGCTTCTATTAGTACTTTCTTATTGTAAGGGTTTTGGTTTATGTTTTGAAAAGGTGGCAAGTTTGCCCAACAAGAACTATAAAGTTGATGTAAGGTGCACATATTTATATTTACTAATATAAAGAGCAATTTTTTTGTTGAAAAAAAACTATGCTATTATTTGCTATGTTTCCTTTCTTTGAAGGGTTGTTACACACCTTTAGTGTTGTCACTAGTGTTGTAATGGCAGCCTTGCACTTTTGTTGCTTGCTCAATGTGCACATGAATACCGCAAATATGCATTCAATTCTACAACACAAAGTGGCCCTTGCTGACTCCATCACTTTATTTCTTGTTCTCCAAATGACTTGCCTTTATAAGTTGTTAAATATCTAACTTCAGTGGCATGACATATAGCGAAAATAAAACACAGCAAATCATGATGGGGACTACACCATAAATATTCAGAACTCATCTCCCCTTCCATTGCTTATTCTTCATCAAATGGGATCGAGGATTCACTAATTATTCAAGCTCTCCATTGTGTTGGATCTTTTGGACCTGGAGTTTTGAGTTAGAAGATTTTAGAAGGGATCCTTAGATTTAGTGTAGAGCATAGAATTGGGGGATTGAAATTGAATTGGAAGCATCAAATCCATTGGTGGTGTTCTTGAATCCAGAGAGAAAGATTCTCCTCCTCGTTCGAGCCTTTGGCCTACTGACCATGCTCATCACTTAAAGTAGATTCTTGAAATGGATATGGCAAACCTTTCTTAGACCTGGGAAGAATTTGAGCAAGTATGGATCATGAGAAATAGTGACAGGCCCCATAGATAGGATTGGGAAGCCTTTCCCATTCAATTAGCTAGCCACAAGATCAACTTGGTCTTGGTTGGAATAAATCCTTCCAAGCTTAAGGACCTTGCAAATGAAATACATGCCAAATACAAAACCTAAGTGAAAATTGTTGTGGTGGATTTCAGTGGAGATATTCTAGAAGGTATGAGCAGAGTAGGTGAGGTCGTTAATGACTTGGATGTTGAAATTTTGATAAACAATATTGGGGTGTGCTACCCCTATGCCAGATTCTTTCATGAAGTTGATTCTCATCTTCTCAAGAATCTCATAGTAGCAAATGTACAGGGTACTACTAGAATGGTCCGCATTTTGGTCCCTGGAATGTTGAAAAGGAAGAAGGGTGCCATTGTAAACATTGGCTCTGTCGTTGCAGCCATTTCTTCTAAAATCCTCTCTACACTGTCTATGTTGCTACCAAAGCATATGTGGACTAGATTTCAAGGTCACTTTATGTGAAATACAAGCACGGTGGAATTGATGTGCAATACCAGAATAACATGTAATATAGTAGCACCTGGACATTGCAGTACCTCAATTGTAGATTTTCACAGAAGCTACCTAGATTGTTTGTATGATCTTTGTATTAGTCATTGTAGAGAGATTTGAGAAGGTTGTCAACCTGGGAGTGATTCAGCAGATTTACACCAACAATGGTACACAGAGAGTTTATGCCCATTCAAAGAATAAGAAACAAAAAAAATCATCTGTAAGCATTTGGTTGTTAGCTTATGGACATATTACAATTGGTATCAAATCCATGTTACAACACTAGGGCCGTATGGGCTTTAAAAAAAGGAAGGAATAACCAAGAGGACAAATGAAGTTTGTATTACATTCAAGCAAGCATTGAAGACTTATGCTAGCTTATCCTTAAAGAACTTGCATCTGCTTTTTCTCCAAAGTGGTGAATCTTCAATTCAATACATTTCCTACAAAAATTATTTCTCAATTTGTATCACTGTTCTTGAAGCAGGTTTTGGTTAATAGTTCAAGTAATCTATTAGGTTTAGAAGTTCACTGCTTCTAGCAGAAGATTTGTGTACACATGCACCTAAATCAATGATTATGAGGTCTTTTGAAGGGGATTGATGTTTGGAGGCTATAATGCTCGAGAACACTGGGGGATGGTTAGGAAGGATATATGTTGATATTTATTCGAAGAACAAATCTGGATGGCTAAATTGGGAGTAATACAATGATAAAAAGGTTGCATTACATGTTTAAGGCGATAGACTACAGGTTTTGAAGCTGAGAAGCAATATACCATAACTCATAGCTCCAAAACCAAGCATTTTAGAATTTACTTCAAAGAACTTATGGTATGGTAGAAGACTTTGACTTGGTTTTTTTGGTGTGGACTTAAATAAAATTTACAAGTACAAAGAGAAAATCTCGCACAAAGGAACTTAACCTCTTTGTAGGCTATTTATGGATGGCGAGTTTGGTAAATCTGCTCCATCCAAGTCTTTTAATTTGAGGAAGATCATGAACTTCTGCTTTTGACAATTTAGAGAGTTTGATTCAAAAACTTCAATTTAATTTTGCATTTGATGATTTAGAGAGCTTGATTTGGAAATCACATTTCCAAATCACATTTAATTTTGCATTTGATGATTTAGAGAGCTTGATTTGGAAATCACATTTCGATTCTAATTGAATGGCTCAACAGAGGTTGGTATTTGGAGACAAAGAAACAATAGACGTGATATTAAGATTGGCACCTTTAGAAGGACTTGAACAGCCTCCTCTTTATGTCCATTCTCAAGCTCTTCGTAGGTTCGAGTTCTTTCATGCCAGGCTATCAGAATGATGGTCTTTTGGTGGTGGCATACAACCCATAGAGCTAACCCTCAGTAGTTGCAAAATTGTAGAGAATTATGTGAAGTGCATTCAATCAATGTATTCTTCAAAGCAGGTAACATTCACCAGCATCCAAGAGGCCTTGTCAACTTTGGAGATTGTATCAGAATTGCTCTTCACCGATTATGTAAACTCATGTATGCAATATTGAGAAGCAGTGACATGTACTGCAAAGAGTGAATTTGAAATTGGGTCATCCATTATGTCATTACAATTGCAAGTGTCCCTTGACTTGGCAGTTTGTATTTCCACCCACGGATGTACTCCTGACTTTAAGCATGTCAACACCATGGAAGAAATATTAAGTGAATTGTTATCTCTAATATCAAATGGGACACCTCCAAAAGCCCGTGATATAATAAAGAGAGTTCTCCGAGCAAATTATTAGCTAAGAATCTCTCCAACATTTGCAGATTTGAATAAATTAGCACTGTTCCAAGAGATACAAAGTAATTTAGAGCTCGTCAAGTCACAGCCGCAGGAATTTGCCAGTCTTTTTTTATTTTATATGGAATTATCATCAGATTAATGTTGCGATTTTTACAGTGTTGGCTTCTTGATGAACTTTTTGTGTTGCAGATAGTTGACATGGTCGTGAAAATGTTTGTCGAGGAGCAAGACCTTTCTCAGTTAATGGCTACTAGAATATATCAAAATCCATTCACGAAAACCTTATTTAGCATTTTGGTTCATTTACTATAGGCCTTGCGAATCAGAGAAGCGATTTGTCCCATATCTGTGTGCCATTCTCTGGAAACAACTTGGTTAACTATCATAGCCAAGCTCACTGATGATGACGAGTATTTAATAAAGGACAACGAATTGCACAGTAGTCTGGAGGAAGGGCTACATGCTCTTGTTGGTACTCTTCCTATAGTAGACCAAGAACGGGTCTTCAAAATTTGGATTAGTGCTTGCCTCAAATGTAGAAAATAATGGCCTAATCTAAGCATGGATTTTTATTTATGGTGTGACAAACTCAGACAGGCTCAAAATGAAAACGATTCAGCTTCTTCATTGGATCTACCCAAGTGTAGTGATAGGCATGGCAGTGCTTCATCTTCAGGAAGTCATAATTCTCCATCAAACTAAATATTTACTACTGTGGATTACCGATTCTTTTCCAGGTGCATAAGCTCTAACTGATTATAATAAAGATTATTGAGAGTCTGCAATCTGAGGGCCATATTTTAACCAAAAGCAAGGGAATGGTGGTCACCACTTCAAGTGTTACGATTCAAATGCTTGTTGGAAACTAAATGACAATGAAATTTTATTAATGAGAATCAAACCTTGTTTTTAAAGGTTTATTAAGGGACTTTGATAGCTATAAGAGCACATGCTTCCTTCTAGAGTTAATAAAATTGATATACCAAAGAGATCCAGATGTCGAGGGTTACATTAATACATATGATTTGACTAGCAGAAAATGAGATTTTTAAAGCAAGAGCACTAGCATGATAGAAAGAAAGTAACTGCACAACATGTTAAAATTTTGCAAACAAGTGCCGCAACTAGATGGAAGAACTATATTGTACATTCTAATGGTACAGAAGAATGAATGATCTTGCCAACGAATAGAGACTTTCCTGCATCTAGAATTTCCAATACAAGCACTGGAAACAACAAAATTCAAGATAAAGGTGAACCTTCAGATAGAAACAATAATTGGATTTTAAAACTTGACAAAATCTCTGCAAAGCTTGGAAAGGATGCATTGAAAAAGCTAGGCTGGTTGGACTCAAGGAAGAAAGCTACGGTGATTGAGCATGGATCCTATATTTGTTTCCCCATAACTGAAGAATCTGCTTGTTTTTTGTATAAGTAAAGACTCTACTTTGGTTGGTAAAATGGAATATGATTCATTTATATGTGAGAGTTCACTTGTGAGAATGAGGTTCCTTTCCCTGTGTTATTGTCTATATTTACTTCTTGCAATGGCAAAGTTATTAAAGGGGACAATTGTAGTAGAAGCAAAGAATTGAAAACTCCCCAGGAATCATTGTGAGGAGCATTATCTTTGTTAACAAAGTAAAAAGAGTTCTCTCCATCTATACTGGAAGAATTGTAGAGTTGGCGCTGTTGGATATTGAAATGAGGTAGTTACATGCTGATCGGGTAGTCGCATGTGATGGGGCTATATGAAGACTCTATTGGGAAAACAAAGCCATGGAAACAAATGACTGCAGAGAATTATGTAATGGAATGCAAGGGCAGATATGAAAGAAAAAGAGAGGTCGTGGAGTAAAGATACTAAGCTGCAAAGGTTGTGTAGAGGAATCGCAAGGGAGAATCCCTTGACTCCTCCCTTGTTGTTTATTGTATATCTTTTAGAATGAATTCTAATAAAAAAAAATATGGAAATGCATTGCACTAGTAAACTCATTAAGATGATGTGGTAAAGTGCATATAGGCATGCTGAAGCATGCCTAATTCTACATGCATAATTAAAAGTGTTGTTATACACAACAAGCATGAAGCATGCCTAATTTTACATGCATAATTAAAAGTGTTGTTATACACAACAAACATGGAAAGATAGTTGATGTGATTATGATGGTTGTGTGGATAGGAAGGGTTGAATATGTTGATGATATATTTCCAAGCGGTAGACAACATCATGTAAATGACAAAGACAAGATGGATGATGAAGGGACCATGCGAGAATCTATAAGACATCAATTGATCAGGTAACATCAAGAGATGTTGATGGCAATTATGCAGGAAAAACTAATAAAAACATGTGGTCTGAAGGAATTGGGTAAGGATTCCTTCAGACATATTTTATATTTTTAAATGATGTGATGCATGAGCATCTCTCCACGTCAGCCAGCCAGCCATGTCAGGGCGTGCATTCAAGGCTGAAGAGAGGCGCAACCCTCATCTTCAATTTTGAATTTGAATGTAAAATTAAATGTCTAGGCTGTTGAGCCATAGAGCCATGCCTTTGTGCAGGCATTAGAGTAGGTAGGCCTTTAATGTTTATAAGGCTGAGATCTAGATCCGGATGGTGGACTAGACAACCCATTCAATGTAATTGAATAGGGTAGGTAGGTTGGAGGGAAGAGCTCTAAGAGCCCCCTCATGTAAAAGATCAATTAGGATCTCATTTTGGAAGAAAGGGATAATAGAATAGAAGATAATCTGCAAGCAGAGAGCAGAAGAGAGGAGTTGAGACCTTGTTACAGGTCGTGCTCAAGAACACCTTTGTAAACAAACATTTTCCATTTTAATACAAACAGAAGCAGTTTTTCCTGCATGTATTTCTGTGTTATGTGGATGCCTTGGCGGGTTCTATTTTATGCTGTGAATTCATGCTGTAGATCTATGCTAGGCATTTGCAGGTTGTTTTGATTTCGGGCTTGAGGTTCTTTGTGGTTTCATGCCAGGAGGGCGTGACAGAGTACTGCGTTCTCTGAATACCAGTGCACAGAAGCACTTCTGAACTCTGCGGATTCAGACAAAGACGTGCCAAGTGGGCACAGGAACTGGAATCATCAACTCAGAGGAAGACCTCAAGGTTGCTGAATACCTTGGAGGCAAGGCTGTATATGGAAACACAGTTGCAGACAAAATCTCTAAGGAGTTCTGTAGAGCTCTGTCAAGTGGGCATTGAGCATATGCATAGGGATGCATTTAGAAGAACTCTGCTGTGAGTTCAAGGAGAACCAAAATCACTGAGGATTCTGAGAGCTCTGCCAAGTGGGCATTGAGCAGGTGCATACGTGCACAGAAGAGTACAAAACTGTTGGATGTTCTGTGAGAAGATACTCTGCCAGGGGGGCATTGAGATAGTGTGCAGACAGGCACAAGAAGAGAACTCTGTTGAGTTCTGTATTTTGGAAAAAGAATCCAAGGAGAAGGATCTTAGTAGGGATGTTGAACACCCTGAAGGGCTCAGCAAGAGGTTGCTTGAGGGAAGGACAGCCAGGAAGGCATTCCAAATTCTCCATCTGCAGGAGAAAGGAAGAAGGATTTATTTCCTTAGAGATCTGAGTGTTTGAGAAGCTCAGGAGAGATAGCACTTTGTGTGTGTGAGGACTCTGCAGAGGCGTAGAAGTCGAAGAATCCCTTGGGGATTCAAGGATAAGCTCAGGAGGAGTAGTACTTTCAGCGCACGGAGCTATAGCTGCAAGGAACGCAGAGGTCGAAGAACTCTTTGGAGAGTTCAAAGTTCCCAAATCTCTAGAGCGACAACGTTTTCATATACACGCGGGAGAACTCAAAGTAAAGGAGTTCGCAGAGGAAAAAAAAAGGCAAAGGTTGAGGCCTTTGAGAAATTGGAGATTCTTCCAAGTTCCGGAAGAAAGTGTTGAAGCTCAAGGGAAGGCATAGCAGCCGTCCGATCATACTGGGAAGGAGATCTGGACCATTGAAGATTTTACGTCCAGGAGAGAGTAGGAGGAGCGCACAGAAGAGGAGATCGTGAGCCATTGGATCTCATTCAGATATCTGTCAACCGTTGGATCGGGTGAATACGCATGGAGTTTAATCTCTCGGGTGTGCGTGGAAGATCGGTGGAACGGACGGTGGAGACACTTCATCAAGAAGTGTCGAAACCCCGTCAGCTGTTGGATCGGACAGAAGTTGCTCGAGGTTTAAACCCTCGTAAGCAAAGGAGAAAAGTCCCGACGAGAGGCGTGGCCATCGGGATTTTGGCGTTCGTGAAATTGGGAATCACGATGACAGGAGATCGGGAATCTCCATGGTGAAAATCCCAGAATCAATCTGGGTCGTCCATCTATTGAGACACGTGGCGAAAATCGAGAACCCGTCGGCCACCGGGGTTTTGAGTTGACAGAGAAATTGTGTCATTGGAGCATCGCAAGTCGCGAAATCCCGATATTGAATCAGGACCGTCTATCGGTTGGGACACGTGGTGGAGATCGGGAGTCCATCGGCACTTCGAGAGTTTCGAGGACAAGATGCCGGGACACTTCGGGATTTGAAGTCACAAAATCCCGAGAGTAAATCAGGACCGTCCATCTTGAGGGGACGCGTGGCAACGATCGAGGCCTTCGGGAAAAATCCCGATAGGAGAGTCCATCGGCATTACGGGATTCGGAAAATCGCGAATCTTGAAGACGAGACGTCCAGAACATTTGAAGTCTCGAAATTGCGAGAAGAGATCAGGACCGTCCATCATACGAGGACACGTGGAGGAGATCAAAGCATTCGGGAAATTTCCCGAAAGGAAAAGTCAAATAGGGAAATCAGAATTCGAGAGATCCGGGAAATCAAAGACAAATGCATTTCGACATTTGAAATCGTGAAGTCCCGAGGGAGATCTGGAGCCATTGGTTTAGTAGATGATCACGGTCGTTGATTGTGTCTAAGTCAACAAGGGGTTCTCAGTGACGTCATATCAGGATTCATAGAATCGGGGATTCCGTGGACAAGAGATCCAATACATTTCGACATTCGAAACCCTGAATCCCGGAAAAGAGGTATGACTGTGGTCATATAAGGCAAGGTTGCGTGGACCACGAGTCTATCCCGGAGGGCTAACTGAAGTTAGAGCACATCGGGATTTCGAAGCCCAAAAGCCCGAAAGAAAGATAAGGCCGCGGTCCTATGAGAACTGGTCACATGGACTAGGGCATAGCCAGGAGGGGCTATGGCGAGAAAGGCCATTTCGGCGAATTGGCAAATCGGAGATCAGGAAATCAAGAGGACAAAGAACTCTTGACATCGGGGATCAGGAAATCCCGGAACCCGATTTTAAGTCGGGGAAGTTCACGGGCATGTGCAAAAGACTGTGTGGATGAGTAGAAGGACCCGTGGATAGGATTTTCACAGCGATTCCAGTGGGGATCGAAAGAGCCGCTTCGGCTCATGCATTTTGATAGAATGATCCTTTTGACCGGGAGGTCAGGCGCAGAGACCCTGCGGGATAGGCGGCTACCTCAAAAGTGGTATCAGAGCTTTGAATCTTGTCTGTAGATTTCAGGCAAGAGAAGCAAGAGGAAAAAGAGCACACTGATACACTGCGTTAATTTAAGGTATCAGAGCGGGGATTCTGTCTGTACATTGCAGAGACAGAAGGAGGCAAAGGAGAAAGACAGTGTTGGAGACTCTGTGACGATTGTTTGCAGGTAGGCAGCAATCAAGAAGACAGTCAGCAGGACTGTAGGATGAAGATGGAAACACTCGGGGTACAGAGTGACAGCAGAAGGTTTGCTAGGAGAGCAGACAGATACAACAACATGGCTACTGAAGGCCATAGGTATGTTGGGAGGAAAAGCCCAGAGCAGATGAGCACAGCCGAAAGGGGGAAAGAACTTGCCAACATCAGGGCAAGAATAGAAGAGCTTGAACTACAGATGCAACAGAATACCAAGCCGAGATGGGTATATGAATGGCCCATGAGGAAGCCAAAGGTAAAATGGTTAGTCAAGCAGCTGATGGCTAGAAGACAGCGTAGGATGTTGAGAGGATGGTTGAGGCATGCTGAAAACCTTGACGGACCTGAAGAAGAAATGGTTCAGATATGTGAACTAGAGACTGGGAGAATTCTCGGTGAACTGAATAAAATGGGATCAACTGAAGATCTCAAGAACTGCCAGGAGGGCAGAGAGGAAATTCCAGTTTTCCAGGTGGGCAATGAGTTGAGATCGTTGTGGGATCTCACAGACTGTCATGAGGAAAGCCAAGGAATTTCACATTGCCAGTTGGGCAATGAAATGAGGTCGCTGCGAGATCTCATAATCTGTCAGGAGGGCAGTGAACAGATCCCATATTGCCAGGTGGGCAGAGATGAGCATTCGAGACTATCTGAAAGTCTCATGGACTTGGAGGTGAGTTCAATTCAGCAAGGAGTGTTGATGAAGATGGGATCAGTTGATCTCATAATCTGCCAAGAGGGCAGTGAAAAGATCCCATATTGCCAGGTGGGCAGGGATGAGCAAATGAGTTGTGGAATCAACCAGAAAAGCTGACAGAGCAGGTGAGCTCAGGGATGGATTTGTTTCAGCAGGTGCAGCTGACAAAAGAGGAGGATCTGAGGAGCCTTATGATGATTGGGGGAATCAAGATACTCCTACCACTTGCCCGAGAGGAGGCAAAAATATACGTTGCGGTTGATAAGGCAACAACAACAGAAGAAGGACAGCTAGCTGAGACTGTCAGGGAAGAAGGATTGGAGCAGATATCTGAGGCTGCCCAAGCAGGAGAGGAAAATGAGCATTCTGAGGAATGGCTCAACATATTCAACTAGGAAGCTGAGGAAGCTGTAGCATTGAAGATGACAGCAAAAGAAGCAGAAGGAGAAAACGAGCATTCTGAGGAGTGGCTCGACACTTTCAACCAGGAAGCTGAAGGGACTGCAACATGGGAGTTTGCAGAAGCAGAAGAAGAGGTAGACAGCATTAGCTTTGCTGATCTATATGAACAGATTGAAGCTCTGGAGAGAAGGGTGAAAGTGCAGGGCATGCACATCCAACAGGGGAAGTTGGAAGCTAAAGAGAAAGGCATGGGAGATCACAGTGATCTGCCCATTTGCAGAAAATTTTTGCAGTTGATGAGACTGCATGAACAAGGCCAACCAATTCAGCAGTTGGATGAGGTGATAGAAGACATCAGAAGGTTGATGGTAGAGTTAGCAGAGACTGCCAGCAAGGAGAAGTTGGGCAGAAAGGCAATAGCAGCGAAGCAACAAAAGAAGCAGCAGTAGCAGGGAGATGGAGCGGATGAACAACTCCAAAGGATGATTTGGGATCCGTGAGGATTTCAACAGCTGGGATCAGAAGCTCATGAGAAGGAGCTCATGATTTTGCAGCTGAGGAGTATGATGCAGGAGCATCTCTCCACGTCAGCCAGCCATGTCAGCGCGTGCATTCAAGGCTGAAGAGAGGCGCAACCCTCATCTTCAATTTTGAATTTGAATGTAAAATTAAATGTCTAGGTTGTTGAGCCATAGAGCCGTGCCTTTGTGCAGGCATTAGAGTAGGTAGGCCTTTAATGTTTGTAAAGCTGAGATCTAGATCCGGATGGTGGACTAGACAACCCATTCAATGTAATTGAATAGGGTAGGTAGGTTGGAGGGAAGAGCTCTAAGAGCCCCCTCATGTAAAAGATCAATTAGGATCTCATTTTGGAAGAAAGGGAGAATATAATAGAAGATAATCTGCGAGCAGAGAGAAGAAGAGAGGAGTCGAGACCTTGTTAGCTCAAGAACACCTTTGTAAACAGGGATTTGCCATTTTAATACAAACAGAAACAGTTTTTCCTGCATGTATTTCTGTGTTATGTGGATGCCTTGGAGTGTTCTATTTTATGCTGTGAATTCATGTTGTAGATGTATGCTAGGCATTTGCAGGTTATTTTGATTTCGGGCTTGAGGTTCTTTGTGGTTTCATGCCAGGAGGGTGTGACAGAGTACTGCGGTCTCTGAATACCAGTGCACAGAAGCACTTCTGAACTCTGCGGATTCAGACAAAGACGTTCCAAGTGGGCACAGGAACTGGAATCATCAACTCAGAGGAAGACCTCAAGGTTGCTGAACACCTTGGAGGCAAGGCTGTATATGGAAACACAGTTGCAGACAAAATCTATGAGGAGTTATGTAGAGCTCTGTCAAGTGGGCATTGAGCATATGCATAGGGATGCATTTAGAAGAACTCTGCTATGAGTTCAAGGAGAACCAGAATCACTGAGGATTCTGAGAGCTCTGCCAAGTGGGCATTGAGCAGGTGCATAGGTGCACAGAAGAGTACAGAACTGTCGGATGTTCTGTGAGAAGATACTCTTCCAGGAGGGCATTGAGACAGTGTGCATACATGCACAAGAAGAGAACTCTGTTGAGTTTTGTATTTTGGAAAAAGAATCCAAGGAGAAGGATCTTAGCAGGGCTGTTGAACACCTTGAAGGGCTCATCAAGAGGTTGCTTGAGGGAAGGACAACCAGGAAGGCATTCCAAATTCTCCATCTGCAGGAGAAAGGAAGAAGGATTTATTT
>ML794891.1:175393-200954 GCA_009831015.1 Picea engelmannii | reverse complement strand
AGGATTTATTTCCTTAGAGATCTGAGTGTTTGAGAAGCTCAGGAGAGATAGCACTTTGTGTGTGTGAGGACTCTGCAGAGGCGTAGAAGTCGAAGAATCCCTTGGGGATTCAAGGATAAGCTCAGGAGGAGTAGTACTTTCAGTGCACGGAGCTATAGCTGCAAGGAACGCAAAGGTCGAAGAACTTTTTGGAGAGTTCAGAGTTCCCAAAGCTCTGGAGGGACAACATTTTCATATATGCGCAGGAGAACTCAAAGTAAAGGAGTTCGCAGAGGAAAAAAAAAGGCAAAGGTTGAGGCCTTTGAGAAATTGGAGATTCTTCCAAGTTCCGGAAGAAAGTGTTGAAGCTCAAGGGAAGGCATAGCAACCATCCGATCATACTGGGAAGGAGATCTGGACCATTGAAGATTTTACGTCCAGGAGAGAGTAGGAGGAGCACACAGAAGAGGAGATCGTGAGCCATTGGATCTCATTCAGATATCCGTCCACCGTTGGATCGGGTGAAGACGCACAAAGTTTAATCTCTGGGGTGTGCGTAGAAGATCGGTGGAACGGACGGTGGAGACACTTCATCAAGAAGTGTCGAAACCCCGTCAGCTGTTGGATCGGACATAAGTTGCTCGAGGTTTAAACCCTCGTAAGCAAAGGAGAAAAGTCTCGACGAGAGGCGTGGCCATCGGGATTTTGGCATTCGTGAAATCGGGAATCACGATGTCAGGAGATCGGGAATCTCAATGGAGAAAATCCCGGAATCAATCTGGGCCGTCCATTTATTGAGACACGCGGCGGAAATCGAGAACCCGTCGACCACCGGGGTTTTGAGTTGACAGAGAAATTGTGTCATCGGGGCATCGCAAGTTGCGATATCCTAAGATTGAATCAGGACCGTCTATCGGTTGGGACACATGGTGGAGATCGGGAGTCCATCGACACTTTGAGAGTTTCGAGGACAAGATGCCGGGACACTTCAGGATTTGAAGTCGCAAAATCCCGAGAGTAAATCAGGACCATCCATCTTGAGGGGATGCATGGCAATGATCGAGGCCTTCGGGAAAAATCCCGATAGGAGAGTCCATCGGCATTACAGGATTCAGAAAATCGCGAATCCTGAAGACAAGACGTCCGGAGCATTTGAAGTCTCGAAATCGCGAGAAGAGATCAGGACAGTCCATCATAGGAGGACGCATGGAGGAGATCAAAGCATTCGGGAAATTTCCCAAAAGGAAAGGTCATATCGGGAAATCAAAATTCGAGAGATCGGGGAAATTGAAGAAAAATGCATTTCGACATTTGAAATCGCGAAGTCCCGAGTGAGATCCGGAGCCGTTGGTTTAGTATATGATCACGATCGTTGATTGTGTCTAAGTCAACAAGGTGTTCTCAGTGACGTCATATCTGGATTCAGAGAATCGGGGATTCCGTGGACAAGAGATCCAATACATTTCGACATTCGAAACCCCGAATCCCGAAAAAGAGGTATGACTGTGGTCATATAAGGCAAGGTCGCGTGGACCACGAGTCTAGCCCGTAGGGCTAACTGAAGTTAGAGCACATCGGGATTTCAAAGCCCAAAACCCTGAAAGAAAGATAAGGCCGCGGTCTTATGAGAACTGGTCACATGGACTAGGGCATAGCCAGGAGGGGCTAAGGCATGAAAGGCCATTTCGGCGAATTGGCAAATCGGAGATCGGGAAATCAAGAGGACAAAGAACTCTTGACATCAGGGATCAGGAAATCCCGGAACCCGAATTTAAGTCGGGGAAGTTCACGGTCATGTGCAGAAGATTGTGTGGATGAGTAGAAGGACCTGTGGATAGGATTTTCACAGCGATTCCAGTGGGGATCGAAAGAGCCGCTTCGGCTCACAAATTTTGACAGAATGATCCTTTTGACCAAGAGGTCGGGCGCAGAGACCCTGCGGGGTAGGCGACTGCCTCAAAAGTGGTATCAAAGCTTTGAATCTTGTCTGAAGATTTCAGGCAAGAGAAGCAAGAGGAAAAATAACACTCTGATACACTGCATTAATTTAAGGTATCAGAGCGCAGATTCTGTCTATACATTGCAAAGACAGAAGGAGGCAAAGGAGAAAGATAGAGTGCTGGAGACTCTGTGACGATTGTTTGCAGGTAGGCAACAATCAAGAAGACAGTCAGCAAGACTATAGGATGAAGCTGGAAACACTCGTGGTACAGAGTGACAGCAACAGGTTTGCTAAGAGAGCAGATATAGACAACAACATGGCTACTAAAGGCCATAGGTATGCTGGGAGGAAAAACCCAAAGCAGATGAGCACAACTGAAAGGGGGAAATAACTTGCCGACATCAGGGCAAGAATGGAAGAGCTTGAACTGCGGATGCAGCAGAATACCAAGCCGAGATGGGTATATGAATGGCCCATGAGGAAGCCAAAGGTAAAATGGCCAGTCAAGGAGCTGATGGCTAGAAGAAAGCGTAGGATGTTGAGAGGATGGTTGAGGCATGCTGAAAACCTCGACGGACCTGAAGAAGAAATGGTCCAGATATGTGAACTAGAGAATGGGAGAATTCTCGGTGAAGAGAATAAAATGGGATCAACTGAAGCTCTCAAGAACTGCCAGGAGGGAAGAGAGGAAATTCCAGTTTTCCAGGTGCGCAACGAGTTGAGATCGCTGCGGGATCTCACAGACTGTCATGAGGACAGCCAAGGAATTTCACATTGCCAGCTGGGCAATGAAATGAGGTCGCTGCGAGATCTCATAATCTGCCAGGAGGGCAGTGAACAGATCCCATATTTCCAGGTGGGCAGAGATGAGCATTTGATACTATCTGAAAGTCTCATGGACTTGGAGGTGAGTTCAATTCAGCAAGGAGTGTTGATGAAGATGGGATCAGTTGATCTCATAATCTGCCAGGAGGGCAGTGAAAAGATCCCATATTGCTAGGTGGGCAGGGATGAGCAAATGAGTTGGAATCATCCAGAAAAGATGACAAAGCAGGTGAGCTCAGGGATGGATTTGGATCGGCAGGTGCAACTGACAAAAGAGGAGGATATGAGGAGCCTTATGATGATTGGGGGAATCAAGATACTCCTACCACTTGCCCGAGAGGAGGCAGAAATCTACGTTGCAGTTTATAAGGCAACACCAACAGAAGAAGGACAACTAGATGAGACTGTCAGGGAAGAAGGATTGGAGCAGATATCTGAGGCTACCCAAGCAGGAGAGGAAAATGAGCATTCTGAGGAATGGCTCAATATATTCAGCCAGGAAGCTGAGGAAGTTGTAGCACTGAAGCTGACAGCAAAAGAAGCAGAAGGAGAAAACGAGCATTCTGAGGAGTGGCTCGACACTTTCAGCCAGGAAGCTGAAGGGACTGCAACATGGGAGTTTGCAGAAGCAGAAGAAGAAGAAGAGGTAGACAACATTAGCTTTGCTGATCTGTATGAACAGATTGAAGCTCTGGAGAGGAGGGTGAAAATACAGGGCATGCACATCTAACAGGTGAAGTTGGAAACTGAAGAGGAAGGCATGGGAGATCACAGTGATCTGCCCATTTGTAGAAAATTTTTGCAGCTGCGGAGACTGCATGAACAGGGCCAGCCAATTCAGCAGCTGGATGAGGTGATAGAAGACATCATAAGGTTGATGGTAGAGTCAACAGAGACTGCCAGCAAGGAAAAGTTGGGCAGAAAGGAAGCAACACCAAAAGCAACAGCAGCAACAGGGAGATGGAGGGGATGAACAACTCCAAAGGATGATTTGGGATCCGGGAGGATTTCAACAGCTGGGATCGGAAGCTCATGAGCAGGAGCTCATGATTTTGCAGCTGAGGAGTATGATGCAGGAGCATCTCTCCACGTCAGCCAGCCAGCCAGCCATGTCAGCGCGTGCATTCAAGGCTGAAGAGAGGCGCAACCCTCATTTTCAATTTTGAATTTGAATGTAAAATTAAATGTCTAGGTTTTTGAGCCATAGAGTCGTGCCTTTGTGTAGACATTAGAGTAGGTAGGCCTTTAATGTTTGTAAGGCTGAGATCTAGATCCAGATGGTGGACTAGACAATACATTCAATGTAATTGAATAGGGTAGGTAGGTTGGAGGGAAGAGCTCTAAGAGCCCCCTCATGTAAAAGATCAATTAGGATCCCATTTTGGAAGAAAGGAAGAATAGAATAGAAGATAATCTGCGAGCAGAGAGCATAAGAGAGGAGTCGAGACCTTGTTATAGGCCGTGCTCAGGAACACCTTTGTAAACAGGCATTTGCCATTTTAATACAAATAGAAACAGTTTTTCCTGGGTGTATTTCTGTGTTATGTGGATGCCTTGGCGTGTTCTATTTTATGTTGTGAATTCATGCTATAGATGTATGCTAGGCATTTGCAGGTTGTTTTGATTTCGGGCTTGAGGTTCTTTGTGGTTTCATGCCAGGAGGGCGTGACAGAGTACTGCGGTCTCTAAATACCAGTGCACAGAAGCACTTCTGAACTCTGCGGATTCAGACAAAGACGTGCCAGGTGGGCACAGGAACTGGAATCATCAACTCAGAGGAAGACCTCAAGGTTGTTGAATACCTTGGAGGCAAGGCTGTATATGGAAACATAGTTGCAGACAGAATCTCTGAGGAGTTCTGTAGAGCTCTGTCAAGTGGGCATTGAGCATATGCATAGGGATGCATTTAGAAGAACTTTGTTGTGAGTTCAAGGAGAACCAGAATCACTGAGGATTCTGAGAGCTCTGCCAAGTGGGCATTGAGCATGTGCATATCTGCACATAAGAGTACAAAACTATTGGATGTTCTGTGAGAAGATACTCTGCTAGGAGGGCATTGAGACAATGTGCAGACAGGCACAAGAAGAGAACTCTGTTGAGTTTTGTATTTTGGAAAAAGAATCCAAGGAGAAGGATCTTAGCAGGGTTGTTGAACACCCTGAAGGGCTCAGCAAGAGGTTGCTTGAGGGAAGGACAGCCAGGAAGGCATTCCAAATTCTCCATCTGCAGGAGAAAGGAAGAAGGATTTATTTCCTTAGAGATCTGAGTGTTTGAGAAGCTCAAGAGAGATAGCACTTTGTGTGTGTGAGGACTCTGCAGAGGCGTAGAAGTCGAAGAATCCCTTGGGGATTCAAGGATAAGCTCAGGAGGAGTAGTACTTTCAGCGCACGGAGCTATAGCTGCAAGGAACACAGAGGTTGAAGAACTCTTTGGAGAGTTCAGAGTTCCCAAAGCTTTGGAGGGACAACGTTTTCATATACACGCGGGAGAACTCAAAGTAAAGGAGTTCCTAGAGGAAAAAAAGAGGCAAAGGTTGGGGCCTTTGAGAAATTGGAGATTCTTCCAAGTTCCGGAAGAAAGTGTTGAAGCTCAAGGGAAGGCATAGCAGCCATCTGATCATACTGGGAAGGAGATATGGACCATTGAAGATTTTACGTCTAGGAGAGAGTAGGAGGAGCGCACAGAAGAGGAGATCGTGAGCCATTGGATCTCATTTAGATATCCGTCAACCGTTGGATCGGGTGAAGATGCGCGGAGTTTAATCTCTGGGGTGTGCGTAGAAGATCGGTGGAGCGGATGGTGGAGACACTTCATCAAGAAGTGTCGAAACCCCGTCATCTGTTGGATCGGACAGAAGTTGCTCGAGGTTTAAACCCTCGTAAGCAAAGGAGAAAAGTCCCGACGAGAGGCGTGGCCATCGGGATTTTGGCGTTCGGGAAATCGAGAATCACGATGACAGGAGATCGGGAATCTCCATGGTGAAAATCTCAGAATCAATCTGGGCCGTCCATCTATTGAGACCGGGGTCTTGCGTTGACAGAGAAATTGTGTCATCGGGGCATCGCAAGTCGCGAAATCCCGAGATTGAATCAAGATCGTCTATCGGTTGGGACACGTGGTGGAGATCAGGATTCCATCGACACTTCGAGAGTTCCGAAGACAAGATGTCGGGACACTTTGGGATTTGAAGTCACAAAATCCCGAGAGTAAATCAGGGCTGTCCATCTTGAGGGGACGCGTGGCAACGATCAAGGCCTTCGGGAAAAATCCCGATAGGAGAGTCCATTGGCATTACGGGATTCGGAAAATTGTGAATCCTGAAGACGAGACGTCCGGAGCATTTGAAGTCTCGAAATCGCGAGAAGAGATCAGGATCGTCCATCATAGGAGGACGCGTGGAGGAGATCAAAGCATTCGGGAATTCCCGAAAGGAAAAGTCATATCGGGAAATCGAAATTCGAGAGATCGGGGAAATCGAAGACAAATGCATTTCGGCATTTGAAACCGCGAAGTCCCGAGGGAGATCCGGAGCCGTTTGTTTAGTAGATGATCACGACCGTTGATTGTGTCTAAGTCAACAAGGGGTTCTCAGTGACGTCATATCGGGATTCAGAGAATCGTGGATTCCGTGGACAAGAGATCCAATACATTTCGACATTCGAAACCCTGAATCTCGGAAAAGAGGTATGAATATGGTCATATAAGGCAAGGTCACGTGGACCACGAGTCTAGCCCGGAGGGCTAACTGAAGTTAGTGCACATCAGGATTTCGAAGCCCAAAAACCCAAAAGAAAGATAAGGATGCGGTCTTATGAGAACTGGTCACATGGACTAGGGCATAGACAGGAGGGGCTAAGGCGAGAAAGGCCATTTCGGCGAATTGGCAAATCGGAGATCAGGAAATCAAGAGGACAGAGAACTCTTGACATCAGGGATCAGGAAATCCTCGAACCCGAATTTAAGTCGGGGAAGTTCACGGTCATGTGCAGAAGACTGTGTGGATGAGTAGAAGGACCTGTGGATAGGATTTTCACAACGATTCTAGTGGGGATCGAAAGAGCCGCTTCAGCTCACGAATTTTGACAGAATGATCCTTTTGACTGGGAGGTCGGATGCAGAGACCCTGCGGGGTAGGCGGCTGCCTCAAAAGTGGTATCAGA
Organism: Picea engelmannii; assembly: GCA_009831015.1. Classification (NCBI taxonomy): domain Eukaryota; kingdom Viridiplantae; phylum Streptophyta; class Pinopsida; order Pinales; family Pinaceae; genus Picea; species Picea engelmannii. The sequence goes on along the minus strand of ML794891.1, from coordinate 194,048 downwards.
GCTTTGAATCTTGTCTGTAGATTTCAGGCAAGAGAAGCAAGAGGAAAAAGAGCACTCTGATACATTGCGTTAATTTAAGGTATCATATCGCGGATTCTGTCTGTACATTGCAGAGACAGAAGGAGGCAAAGGAGAAAGACAGAGTGTTGGAGACTCTATGATGATTGTTTGCAGGTAGACAACAATCAAGAAGATAGTCAGTAGGACTGTAGGATGAAGCTGGAAACACTTGGGGTACAGAGTGACAGCAGTAGGTTTGCTAGGAGAGAAGACAGAGACAACAACATGGCTACTGAAGGGCATAGGTATGTTGGGAGGAAAAGCCCAGAGCAGTTGAGCACAGCCGAAAGGGGGAAAGAACTTGCCGACATCAGGGCAAGAATGGAAGAGCTTGAACTGAGGATGCAACATAATACCAAGCCGAGATGGGTATATGAATGGCCCATGAGGAAGCCAAAGGTAAAATGGCCAGTCAAGGAGCTGATGGCTAGAAGACAACATAGGCTATTGATAGGATGGTTGAGGCATGCTGAAAACCTTGACGGACCTGAAGAAGAAATGGTTCAGATATGTGAACTAGAGACTGGGAGAATTATCGGTGAAGAGAATAAAATGGGATCAACTGAAGATCTCAAGAACTGCTAGGAGGGCAGAGAATAAATTCCAGTTTTCCAGGTGGGCAACGAGTTGAGATCGTTGCGGGATCTCACAGATTGTCATGAGGACAGCCAAATAATTTCACATTGCCAGCTGGGCAATGAAATGAGGTCGCTGCGGGATCTCATAATCTGCCAGGAGGGAAGTGAACAGATCCCATATTGCCAGGTGGGCAGAGATGAGCATTCGATACTATCTGAAAGTCTCATGGACTTGGAGGTGAGTTCAATTCAGCAAGGAGTGATGATGAAGATGGGATCAGTTGATCTCATAATTTGCCAGGAGGGCAGTGAACAAATCCCATATTGCTAGGTGGGCAGGGATGAGCAAATGAGTTGGAATCATGAAAAGCTGACAGAGCAGGTGAGCTCAGGGATGGATTTGGATCAACAGGTGCAACTGACAAAAGAGGAGGATCTAAGGAGCCTTATGATGATTGGGGGAATCGAGTTGCTCCTACCACTTTCCCGAGAGGAGGCAGAAATCTACGTTGCGGTTGATAAGGCAACAACAACAGAAGAAGGACAACTAGCTGAGACTGTCAGGAAAGAAGGATTGGAGCAGATATCTGAGGCTGCCCAAGCAGGAGAGGAAAATGAGCATTCTGAGGAATGGCTCAACATATTCATCCAGGAAGCTGAGGAAGTTGTAGCACTGAAGCTGACAGCAAAAGAAGCAGAAGGAGAAAACGAGCATTCTGAGGAGTGGCTCGACACTTTCAGCCAGGAAGCTGAAGGGACTGCAACATCAGAGTTTGCAGAAGCAGAAGAAGAAGAAGAGGCAGACAACATTAGCTTTGCTGATCTGTATGAATAGATTGAAGCTCTGGAGAGAAGGGTGAAAGTGCAGGGCATGCACATCCAACAGGTGAAGTTGGAAGCTGAAGAGGAAGGCATGGGAGATCACAGTGATCTGCCCATTTGCAGAAAAATTTTGCAGCTGAGGAGACTGCATGAACAGGGCCAGGCAATTCAACAGCTGGATGAGGTGATAGAAGACATAAGAAGGCTGATGGTAGAGTCAGCAGAGACTGCCAACAAGGAGAAGTTGGGCATAAAGGCAACAACAGCACAACAACAACAACAGGGAGATGGAGTGGATGAACAACTCCAGAGGATGATTTGGGATCCGGGAGGATTTCAACAGCTGGGATCGAAATCTCATGAGCAGGAGCTCATGATTTTGTAGCTGAGGAGTATGATGCAGGAGCATCTCTCCACGTCATCCAACCAGCTAGCCAGCCATGTCAGCGCATGCATTCAAGACTGAAGAGAGGTGCATCCCTCATCTTCAATTTTGAATTTGAATGTAAAATTAAATGTCTAGGTTGTTGAGCCATAGAGCAGTGCCTTTGTGCATGCATTAGAGTAGGTATGCCTTTAATGTTTGTAAGGCTGAGATCTAGATCCGGATGGTGGACTAGACAACCCATTCAATGTAATTGAATAGGGTAGGTAGGTTGGAGGGAAGAGCTCTAAGAGCCCCCTCATGTAAAAGATCAATTAGGATATCATTTTGGAAGAAAGGGAGAATATAATAGAAGATAATCTGCGAGCAGAGAGAAGAAGAGAAGAGTCGAGACCTTGTTACAGGTCGTGCTCAGGAACACCTTTGTAAACACGTATTTGCCATTTTAATACAAACATAAGCAGTTTTTCCTGCATGTATTTATGTGTTATGTGGATGCCTTGGCGTGTTCTATTTTATGTTGTGAATTCATGCTGTAGATGTATGCTAGGCATTTGCAGGTTGTTTTGATTTCAGGCTTGAGGTTCTTTGTGGTTTCATGCCAGGAGGGCATGACAGAGTACTGCGGTCTCTGAATACCAGTGCACATAAGCACTTCTGAACTCTGCGGATTCAGACAAAGACGTGCCAGGTGGGCACAAGAACTGGAATCATCAACTCAGAGGAAGACCTCAAGGTTGTTGAATACCTTGGAGGCAAGGCTGTATATGGAAACACAGTTGCAGACAGAATCTCTGAGGAGTTCTGTAGAGCTCTGTCAAGTGGGCATTGAGCATATGCATATGGATGCATTTAGAAGAACTCTGATGTGAGTTCAAGGAGAACCAAAATCACTGAGGATTTTGAGAGCTCTGCCAAGTGGGCATTGAGCAGGTGCATAGGTGCACAAAAGAGTACAAAACTTTTGGATGTTCTGTGAGAAGATACTCTACCAGGAGGGCATTGAGACAGTGTGCAGACAGGCACAAGAAGAGAACTCTGTTGAGTTCTGTATTTTGGAAAAAGAATCCAAGGAGAAGGATCTTAGCAGGGTTGCTGAACACCCTAAAGGGCTCAGCAAGAGGTTGCTTGAGGGAAGGACAACCAGGAAGGCATTCCAAATTCTCCATCTGCAGGACAAAGGAAGAAGGATTTATTTCCTTAGAGATCTGAGTGTTTGAGAAGCTCAGGAGAGATAACACTTTGTGTGTGTGAGGACTCTGCAGAGGCGTAGAAGTCGAAGAATCCCTTGGGGATTCAAGGATAAGCTCAGGAGGAGTAGTACTTTCAGTGCATGGAGCTATAACTGCAAGGAACGCAAATGTCGAAGAACTCTTTGGAGAGTTCAGAGTTCCCAAAGCTCTGGAGGGACAACGTTTTCATATACGCGTGGAAGAACTCAAAGTAAAGGAATTCGCAGAGGAAAAAAAAAGGCAAAGGTTGAGGCCTTTGAGAAATTGGGGATTCTTCCAAGTTCCGTAAGAAAGTGTTGAAGCTCAAGGGAAGGCATATCAACTGTCTGATCATACTGGGAAGGATATCTGGACCATTGAAGATTTTACGTCCAGGAGAGAGTAGGAGGAGCGCATAGAAGAGGAGATCGTGAGCCATTGGATCTCATTCAGATATCCTTCAACCGTTGGATCGGGTGAAGACGTGCAAAGTTTAATCTCTAGGGTGTGCATAGAATATCGGTGGAACGGACGGTGGAGACACTTCATCAAGAAGTGTCGAAACCCCGTTAGTTGTTGGATCGGACAGACGTTGCTCGAGGTTTAAACCATCGTAAGCAAAGGAGAAAAGTCCCGACGAGAGGCGTGGCCATCGAGATTTTTGCGTTCGTGAAATCGGGAATGACGATGACAGGAGATCGGGAATATCCATGGTGAAAATCTCGGAATCAATCTGGGCCGTCCATCTATTGAGACACGTGGCGGAAATCGAGAACCCGTCGGCCACCGGGGTCTTGCGTTGACAGAGAAATTGTGTCATCGGGGCATCGCAAGTCGCAAAATCCTGAGATTGAATTAGGACCGTCTATCGGTTGGGACACGTGGTGGAGATTGGGAGTCCATCGACACTTTGAGAGTTCTGAGGACAAGATTGCGGGACACTTCGGGATTTGAAGTCGCAAAATCCCGAGAGTAAATCAGGACCGTCCATCTTGAGGGGACGCGTGACAACGATTGAGGCCTTCGGGAAAAATCCCGATAGGAGAGTCCATCGACATTACGGGATTCGGAAAATCGCGAATCCTGAAGACGAGACGTTCGAAGCACTTGAAGTCTCGAAATCGCGAGAAGAGATCAGGACCGTCCATCATAGGAGGATGCGTGGAGGAGATCAAAGCATTCAAGAAATTTCCCGAAAGGAAAAATCATATTGGGAAATCGGAATTCGAGAGGTCGGGGAAATCGAAGACAAATGCATTTCGGCATTTGAAATCGTGAAGTCCCGAGGGAGATACGGAGCCGTTGGTTTAGTAGATGATCATGACTGTTGATTGTGTCTAAGTCAACAAGGGGTTCTCAGTGACGTCATATCGGGATTCGAAGAATCGGGGATTCCGTGGACAAGAGATCCAATACATTTCGACATTCGAAACCTCGAATCCCAGAAAAGAGGTATGATTGTGGTCATATAAGGCAAGGTCGCATGGACCACGAGTCTAGCCCGGAGGGCTAACTGAAGTTAGAGCACATCGGGATTTCGAAGCCCAAAACCCCGAAAGAAATATAAGGCCGCGGTCTTATGAGAACTGGTCACATGGACTAGGGCATAGCCATGAGGGTCTAAGGCGAGAAAGGCCATTTCGGCAAATTGGCAAATCAAAGATCGGGAAATCAAGAGGACAGAGAACTCTTGACATCGGGGATCAGTAAATCCCAGAACCCGAATTTAAGTCGGGGAAGTTCACGGTCATGTGAAAAAGACTGTGCTGATGAGTAGAAGGACCCGTGGATAGGATTTTCACATCGATTCCAGTGGGGATCGAAAGAGCCGCTTCGGCTCACGAATTTTGACTGAACGATCCTTTTGACCGGGAGGTCGGGCGCAGAGACCCTGCGGGGTAGGCGGCTGCGTCATGATGTATTCATGGTTGAATGCATGTGTCATTGATACCGGTGGACTATGGCAAAGGAAGAAACCTCCGGTATGCAAAGATGGTTAGAAACTTTGTGGTGTATTCATGAAATTTGTATGTTATGTTTGAGATGACTTTTGGGTTGTTGTGAATGCTGCAATTATGCATGAATACTTATAATTGTTTGGTTGATTGAAATTTCATAATGTAGGTAGAATGGTATTGGATATGGCAATGAGTGTAAGTCCATAATGAAGACTGGGTGCTACCACATGTAAGAGCCAAACATTATGAGAAGAATCTCGTACCAGTAAAATTTGATTCATATATGACACATGTTTGAAACAAAATACTTCTGCTTGAAATTATTACGATGATATCTCATGCTAGCTGTATGTATAGGATACAAGTGAGATGATGGTTGTTGAACTTGAAAATCATGAAGAGAATTCCACTGTAGTGACATTGGAACCCTATGATATGCCTTGATCATCATTGAGATGTGCTATTCTATGTTAGAGCAAGCCAAATGAATTGCTTGGCTATAAGAATCTATAAGTATTTGTACCCTTCCTATGCAAGGAAGCCTTGGAAAATGATGGATCACCCGAAGGCCTGTGTAGTAGAGAAGGGGATACCTAAGCATGGAGGGTGAGTGACTGCAAGGAAGAGGAGACTTGAATGAATCTATTTTGGGAGATTCATGTTACATGCTAGCTGGGATCATGAGTCAATTAGGTGTGTCTGAGAAAACAATGAGATGAGTTCTATTTGTGGTATCCATATGGAGTAGATACATATTCACACAGATAAGTATTGTATTAGATTGCATACTTTATCTTGAGTTATTTACATTTCAATTGTGAACTGAAATCCATAGATTGGATTCAGATGAAAGATTTAATGTATAGAAATGACTATGATATGTATGTTTACTTTCATGATTGTTGTAGGGAATGCTAAAATGTTAAAATATTGTAGATGTACCAAGAAAATGAAGAGAATGGCATTGCAGATATAGATGTAGAATGATGACATAAACATTGCTATAGTAATAGAAATTTGAGGATGTTGTTATTCCAAGGGAGAGGTGATGTAACATCCCTGTTTGACCCTCTTGAATATTGTAAGTATTTTTTTTATAGTTAATAAAGAAAAATACCAAGACCGACATAGAATGAGTGCCTAAAGGGGATATGATGCCACAAAAGGGGAAAGGTGGGGGGGTCTAAGGGAGGTTTATGCCTAAAAACATCCACCTCATGTTACATTGAACTTTCACTCATTTCAAAATATGATTTTACGAAGTTAAAAGAGGTTAAGAGGAGTGGAAGAAACAAATTCCTCAATCTAAGCCATCATTTCCTAAAAATTAGCAAATTGTCTCCTCTACATTCTTGGTACTAGGAAGAATTTGAATGGGAATTATCTTGCTATCATTCATGCACAATAAATTTGAATGAGGAGGAGGAAGTTGTTTCAAAGAGGAAAGAAAAAGAGTTTAAGAGATTTTAGACAACAGAAAAAGAGAGTTATTCCATTATAGAAGAGATCAGCCATGAAATGAAGCTTTGAGACCTGGAAACATTGCCAAGAGACTAAGGAAAATCTACATAAGCTTGGGATATCAGCTTGGACCTTTCTATGAACACACTAAAAAGCATTGGAGGGATGAATTTCTAAGGCATTGTATAGTAGAGAAGGCAGTACTCATTGGGATGTGTGGAGTAGAATCCTTATTTTCCCACTTCTCCCTAGTGGTATCATAGCTCGACTAGGGGGTGGTGTCCACAATGGCCTACCTATAGTTGGGTGGAAATCATCTAATCTCAGTCGGTTTTCTAGTTTGATTCATTTCAAACATAGAAGTCCATATTGCCATTTAATTGAGCTAATATGTTGTTTATGCTATTGTTTCATGTCTTGAAAGTTGTAAAATGAATTCTACAAGTTTGTCATTTCTTGTAATGAGTAATCCCTTCTATATATATCCAAATGTAATTCCTGTAATGGAAATTAGTAGGATACTATGGTTTAATGTTGTATGAAGGGAAATTGGTTGTATGATGTGTTCAACTGAGGGACCAGTTGTAGACTTCCAAAATTCAATTAATCCTATCGAAAAGTAGGAATCCACTGTTGAGTCACAACGTCCCTTAAAGTTCTATGTTTAGAAGTTTGTTTCCATCTTCATTTTAAATATTTGATGTATTTCCTTTTCTTAGCTTAAATACACATGATCTCATTTCAATGTCCCATTTTGTCTCGTATTTTTCATGTCATGCATTTGGGAAAATTAGATTAAATTATTTGTCACTACTTCCCACATCATGAGTAAAAGATGTCAATAGACACCTGAATTTTGTGCCTCCTCTTTTCTCTTACAACTTTTCCAGCTTGATGTCGATGCCAACCATCTAAATGCTTAGATTTCTCGCAATGGGTCAATATGGATAGAAATGAATACCCAAGCCCTTTATATTGTCATGGCAGAGGATACTATTAAGTATGGAATCCTACTTCCATGAATGCATGTTATGGGCCTAATGCTTGTTAGGAAATGAGACACACTTCCACGCTAAATCCAGTAGAAGAGAGGAAGAAAGATTTAATCAAGAAATTAAATGACAAAGAAAACACATAGTACACAAATATTTTACCCTCGAAACCCAAACCGATAAAACCAACATTCCTTGAGTGTTCTGCTCCTTGTTGTCTTATTCATTCAAAATAAAAGGTTACATGTCTAACCTTGGTCCACACCTAAGACACAACCGACATCATACCCTCTTGCTTACACAAGAACAACCCTGTAGCCAATTCGGCTTACATATCCATGACCAACAACCTCTAAATTGCATACTCTTGGCAATTAGCCATTCATCATCTAAAGATTCAAGATTCATTGATTATCCTTTTACAACCTTACAACGCGCCTTTTTTATAGGATTTACAACAGGAAAAACCCTAAATAAAAGGCACCTAAAAATGGTTACATATCCATGCAGATCATTGGCTACAAATCCCATGAATCTCAGCTATTCTGTTACAGTCGACTACCAAGTCGGATTACCCATCGACTACCAGTCGACCTTCATTCGGTCTTCAGTCGACCTCCACACACTCCCCTATCGACCTCTTGTCGGTTGACCACTTCGACTTGATTTCAATGTCTTTACCATGTCAAACCACCTCGACCTTTGACTTTGAATTTACCCGACCGAATAACCTCGACCTTCGTCTTGTTGTCGATCCACCTCGACTTCATCTTTACCTTGTCGAACCACCTCGACCTTCGACTTCGACTGTCAGTCGATCCACCTTGACTTTCACTACAAAGAATATAACAACCCAACATTGTCCCACTTGTTGTCTTCCTTGCTGAAACCGGGAGACCTTTGAAATTTCATTCAAAAACGCAATGCAACAATGCCCGTTACCTCTCTGTACCAAGAGAACTTCACAACACTCACAGACTTAGTCAACGAATCTGCTATATTTTCCAACGTGTCTACTTTCTCCAGTAGAACCTTGTTGTTTTCCACCATGTATCTCACGAAATGGCATTGTACATCAATGTCATTAGTCTTAGAGTGATAAGTTGGGTTCTTTGCCATAAATATTGTTCTTTGACAGTCACAACTTATCTTCATAGATCTCTGCTCAAACCTAATTCCTGAACACAACCTTTGCAGTCATACTGCTTCTTTGCTTCCATGAGTGGTTTCCATGTATTCAACTTCTATTGTTGACAAGGCTACGACCGCATGACGCTTAGTCATCTAGCTAATTTCTCCATCGAACATCTTGAATACATATCCATTGGTCGACCTCCGTCGATCCAGATCTCCAACCCATTCAGCGTCGACAAATCCATGTACATTTAATTCATCGTCACCTACATGTTTTCCTTGTTAGTATATAGCATAGTCTTTTGTGCCATACAAATACCTAAATAATCTCTTGAAAATTGTCCAGTGCTCCTTCCCAGGTGTCGACATGTATTTGCTCAACACTCTCATTGCATGGGCAATGTCTGGTCGAGTGCAGACAATCACATACATTAGACTACCAACAACACTTGCATAGGGAACACTTGCCATGTCCTCTATTTCTTCCTGTGTCTTTGGACATTGTTTAACAGTTAGCCTTGCTCCCATAGGAATTGACACCTTCACCGGTTTGCAATCCTACATATTGAAGCATTTCAAAATTGTTTCAATATACTTTGTTTGGTTCAAATAGGGATTTCTAGCTGCTCGATCTCTCTTAATCTCCATTCTCATAATGAAGTTAGTTGCACTGAGATCCTTCATGTCAAACTTGGAAGATAATTTCTTCTTCACCTCCTTTATTGCGTCCATGTTGTTTCCAATTAGCAACATGTCGTCAACATACAAAGCTACATATATGAAATGTCCACCTTCTTCTTTGGAATATATGCAGTGATCAACTTTGCTTCTAAAAAATCCCAAACTAATGATGTATGTGTCGAACCTTTGGTATCACGTCCTTGGTGATTGTTTATACCATAAAGGGATCTTTTCAGTTTACACACCAAATATTTTTTTCCCTTTACTACAAATCCTTCAGGCTATTTTATGTAGATTTCTTCTTCCAGGTCCCCATGTAGGAACATTGTCTTCACATCCATCTGTTCTATTTCCAGATCAAATGTTGCAGCTAGATACATTAGTACTCTAATGGAAGTTAATTTTGCAACAAGGGAAAAAATCTCACTGAAGTCGACTCCTTCGACTTGGGAATATCCTTTCACTACCAATCGAGGTTTGAATTTCTCGACTTGACCTGCTGCATATTCTTCTTGAATACCCATTTTCTACCGACAAGATTTATTCCACTAGGCAACTTGACTAAGTCCCATGTCTCATTCTTGTGCAAGGATTCCATCTTTTCGACTAAGGCGTGCTTCCAGAGTTTTCCCTCTACTGAGTCGATTGCCTCCCCAATCGACTTGGGCTCATCGTCGGTGGTAGTTAACACGAATACATAAATGAAGTCAGGAGAACCATACCTTTTGACTGGTTTTCTTAATCTTTATGACCTCCTTACAATCGGGGTCGGTTGTTCCACCTCTTCCCCGGAATCAATTGACTCATCTAAATCATATTCTTCCTTCCTCAATGCAAACTGCACCATCTTAGGATTATTCTTGGTATTCTCAGTCTGCACAATTTCTTCAAGCTCAAACTTACTTCCAATTTCTCTAAAGACCACATCTCGACTGTACATTGTTTTCCTTGATGCAGGATCCTAGAGCTTATATCCTTTCATTCCTTCTTTGTGTCCAATGAAAATACATTTGACTGCCTTCTTGTCCAACTTGCTCCTCTTTTCCTTGGGAACATGCACAAATGCATCACAGCCAAATACTTTGAGATGTGAAACTGAAGCCTTCTTACCCGACCATACCTCATGTGGAGTCGTGTTGACTAGCACCGACAAAGGAGACAAATTCAATAGATTTTTTGTATTGTCAACTGCTTCTGCCTAGAATTCTTGTGCGAGCCCAACACCACTGAAGATACTCCTTTCCTTGTCCATCAACGTTCTGTTCATTCTCTCGGCAACTCCATTTTTCTCTGGGGTATATGGTGTGGTATTTTGGCGTGCTATGCCACACTGCTTGCAGAACTGATCGTATTCTTTTCCACATAATTCACCACCATTGTCAGTTCTTAGCACCTTAATATTCTTATCTATCTGGCTTTCTACAAGAGATTTAAACTATTTGAATTTCTCAAAAACCTATGATTTATTCCTTAGAAAATATATCCATGTTTTCATGGAAAAATCATCTATGAAGGAGACATAATACAAGTATCCACCAAGTGAAGGCACTGTAACAGAGCCAAACATATCACTATGAACCATCATTAGAATCTGATTTTCCCTTGTCGAACCAGAGGGGAACCTCACCTAAATTTGTTTTCCATATATACAATATTCGCAAAAGTCAACTTCTAAATTACATTCAGGAAAGTCTTCGACCATACCTTTGTTATGCATAGCTCGAAGTCCTTTCCCTCCAATGTGTCCCATCCTCTCGTGCCATAGCATGGTCGGGTTGACTTTATGATGATTTTCCAAGTCGGTTTGTATCGACTCAACCCGATTCGAGTCGACTTCCAGAGCAACGATGTTTTTGCATCGATTCGAGTCGACACTCCCTAACAACTTGTACAAGGTTCCAATCTGAACTTCTTTCATTAATACCATCGCACTTATGACCATCTTGCACGAATCCTTCTGAAATAGAGTGTGCATGCCAACATCATTCATCTTACTGATAGATATCAGGTTTCTTTCCAAACCTAGAATGTGTAGCACAACTGGAAGGGTTCTACTCCTCCCATCTTGCAGTATCAATCGAACTCTTCCCCGTCTGACAATTTTGGTTGTCGAGTCGTCCCCCAAGAACACTTCTCCTCCTTCATATCGTTCATATTCGTAGAACCATTCTCTATGTGGTGTCATATGATAGGATGCTCCTGAGTCGATCAACCAAACATCTTGATCTAATTGTGTATTATTTGATGCCAGGTACACATTGTCTCCCTTATCTAGAGTCATCTTTCTCTCAGTTGACTACTTCTCATTGGATCCTGTACTGACTTCCATTGCCTTCAACTTGTAGTTCCTTTTGTAATTCTCAGCTTTATCGCATTTCCAGCATCTTCTTGTCGACTGAACCGGGGATTTAGATCTACCCTTCGACTTAGACTTTTTATCGGAGAATTTTCCTTTATCTTTGTCAACCAGTCGACCTCTCACCACTAAAGCATTTTTGGTTGATCCTTCCATGTTCTTTCTTCTCATTTCTTCTGATAGTAGAGATGCAACCACGTATTCTAGCGCTAATGTGGTTGTATTACTCCCTATAGCCATGACTAAGCTATCCCAAGAGTCTGGAAAAGAACATAATAGGCTAATACATTTCTCCTCCTCAGTGATTTTAATATCCACAGAAGATAACTAGCTTATAATGGTATTAAACGCTTTTAAATGCTTAGTCACCAAACTTCCCTCACTCATCCTCAGAAGATACAATTTCTTTCTAAGAAACAACTAATTTACCAGGGTTTTCCACTGGTAGATTGGTACAAGCTCACCAACTTGTCCCATAGTTTCTCGGTTGAATCTTCACTTGAGACATTCATCAGTGCCAAATATGCAAGACAAAGTCGAATCGTACTCCTTGATCTTCTCTCGAGTTTCTCCCACTCTTCTGTCGACATACCTATCGGCATGGTACATGGACATACCATTGTCCATTGTTCTTGATCTACAAGGAGATCTTCAATTTTAAGCTTCCAAAGCTAAAAATTCTAGCCATTGAATTTTTCGATCTATATTCTTGAGCTGCTTGCAATTATTTAACACAATCTTTTATCACAATCTTTAAAGATTTCTAACTTACAACTCTTACTGAACCTAGAGTTTATCTCAGATCCAATATTGTTAAAAAAGCTCTGATACCACATGTTAGGAAATGAGACACACTTCCATGCTAAACCTAGCAGAAGAGATAAAGAAAGATTTAATCAAGAAAGTAAATGAAAAAGAAAACACTTAGTACATAGAGATTTTACCCTGGAAACCCAAAGCGGGAAAATCAGAATTCCTTGAGTGTTATGCTCCTTGTTGTCTTATTCATTCAGAATAAAAGGTTACATGTCTAACCTTGGTCCACACCTAAGACACAATTGACACCATACCCTCTTGTTTACACAAGAACAACCATGTAGCCAATTCGGCTTACATCTCCATGACCATCAACCTATAAATTACAGACTCTTGGTGATTAGCCATTCATCATCTAAAGATTCAAGATTCATTGATTATCCTTTTACATCCTTACAACACGCCTTCATTATATGCTTTACAGAAGGAAAAACTCTAAAGAAAAGGCACCCAAAAATGGTTACAAATCCATGCAGATCATTGGCTACAAATCCCATGAATCTTAGGATTCTATTACAGTCGACTACCAAGTCAGATTACTCGTCGACTACCAATCAACCTTCATTTGGTCTTCAGTCAATCGCCACATGCCTGCTTGTCGACCTCTTTTTGGTTGACCTCTTCGAATTTATGTCGATGTCTTTACCATGTCGAACCACCTCGACCTTTGACTTCGACTTTACTCGGTCGAATAACCTCGACCTTCGATTTGTTGTTGATACACCTTGACCTCGCCTTTACCCAGTCGAACCACCTTGACCTTCGACTTCGATTGCCAATCGATCCACCTCAATTTTCACTACAAAGAATATAACAACCCAACAATGCTATCAATCTGTGAGCAACAATTAACATCTTTAGTGATGTCATTGGTGTAGTAACGGTGGCCTTGCACTTTTGTTACTTGCTTGCTCGATGTGCACATGAATACTACATTTATGCATTCAATTTTACAACACAAACTAGACCTTGCTAACTGCATCCCTTTTTTTCTTATTCTCCAAATTACTTTCCTTTATGTGGCATGAAAGATAGAAAAAATAAAACACATAAAATCATAATGGGACTACATCATAAATATTCATAAATCATCTCCCCTTCCATTGCTTATTCTTCATCAAATGGGATTGAGGATTTGCTAGTTATTCAAGCTTCTCCATTGTGTTGGATCTTTTGGACCTCAAGTTCTAAGCTCGAATATTTTAGAAGGGATCCTTAGTTTTAGTGCATAGCATAGACTTTGGGGATTGAAATTGAATTGGAAGCATCAAATCCATTGGTGGTGTTCCTGAAACAAGCAAGCCTAGAGAGAATGATTATCCGCCTTGTCCAAGCCCTTGGCCTACTTACCATCCTCATCACTTCAAGTAGATTCTTGAAATGGATATGGGTGACCTTTCTTTTACCTGGGAAAAATTTGAGAAAGTATGGATAGTGGGAAATAATGATAGGCCCCATAGATGGGATTGGGAGGTCATTTTCCATTCAATTATCTAGCCACAAGATCAAATTGGTCTTGGTTGGAAGAAACATGTCTAAGCTTAAGGACCTTGTAGATGAAATACATGTCAAATACAAAACCCAAGTGAAAATTGTTGTGGTGGATTTCGGTGGAGATATTATAGAAAGTATGAGCAGAGTATATGATGCCATTAATGACTTGGATGTTGGAATTTTGATAAACAATATTGGGGTGTGCTACCCTTATGTCAGGTTCTTTCATGAAGTTGATTCCCAACTTCTCAAGAATCTCATAGCAGTGAATGTAGAGGGTACTACTAGAATGGTCTCCATTGTGCTCCCTATAATGTTGAAAAGGAAGAAGGGTGCCATTGTAAACATTGGCTTTGGTGTTGCAGCCATTTCTTCCAAATTCCTCTCTACACTATCTATGTTGCTACCAAAGCATATGTGGACTGGTTTTCAAGGTCACTTTATGTGGAATAAAAGAACAATGGAATCGATGTGCAGTGCCAAAATAATGTGTAATATAGTAGCACCTGGGCGTTGCAATACCTCAATTCTAGATTTTCATAGAAGTTGCCCAGATTGTTCATATGATCTTTGTATAAGTTGTTGTAGAGAGCTTTGAGAAGGTTGTCAACTTGAGAGTGATTTAACAAGCACATATAAACAACAATACACAAAGAGAGTTTATGCCCAATCAGAGAATAAGAATAAAAAAAAAAAAACTGATTTTGAGCATTTGGTTGTTAACTTATGGATATATTACACAAGATTAGTCAACAACAGGGATTCAAGTTATTATAATAATATAGTCATTAAGAACTCAACATGTCACTTGTTGGGGAATTGAACCTGGGTGGGGAGGATAATGATCATTCCTCCCAACCACCCAAACTAAACCCAATTGACAATGGATCCCATACTTATAGTCGTATAGTCGTGGTATACAATTTAACATTAGAGAAATGTTGTTCCTACCTAATTTCTTCATGTAACTTCAAACTCTCAAGTTGGAAGATGCCAAGAGCTCTCTGGGGTTGTTTCTTCATATCATTCTTAGTTTTTCTAGGCCTCGACGATTTCTCTTAATAGGGGATTCCAAGCCTAAGCTACTAGAGAAAAGGGTGTTGCAATTGTAGCTAGCAAAGTTGAGAAAATATCGATGAATTATCACTCATATCCCAATTTGGGAGGGTTTCGTTATGGGACACATGAGCCAATGAAATAACGAAGAAGATTAAGGCAAAGGAAAGTCGATATTTGCAAATAGCAAGTACACATGACAAAACACCTAAATAAGCCCACGATTTAATGAGTTAATATTGTATATGTTTGATTTAATGACACATAGAATGTGATTGCGTGAGAAATATATAATTCAATATAATTTAATTAAAATACTATATTAAATATATTTTAATTAAAATAATATATTAAATTAAATATATTAAATTGAGTTTTTAATAAAATTTCGAATTGAAAATTTAAAACTTGTTTTAACAATAAAAGTTCATTATTGGGAAAGGATTAAAAAGGCGCATCAAATGGTAATACATTGTGACATGTTCATGATAGTATAATATATTTCTTGTGTCTTAAAGACACCCATCATGTAAATCAATCATGATAGTAAGGATTCAAATTTGTGTGTGAATTAAGGAGTTTTGTTTTTCACCTAAATTATTTTTTGGGAATTATTTGACTTTACAATCAAGTAGATATATGAATCAAAAGGATAAAAAAGTACTTTGAAGATTCAATAAGTATTCAATTTCATATTTATAATCGTTATTTTTTTTTAATGTAATAACTTTTATTACAACGTATCTTTGCATCTTCCAAGGCAATCGCTAGTATTTTTAAATTATTTTCAAATATCTTAATTCTCTTTAGAACTAATTTCTTCTCTAAATGGAATGAGCAATTTATTTTTATATTAGAGTTTTTAGTGTTTTAATTTAGAATCTCATTTTCATTTGTGAGTTATTTATTATATTTTAGATTTTATAGTGATTGTATTTATAATTAATTTCCTTTTCTAAATGAAATGAGAGAATTATCTTTATATTTAATTTTTTCAAAGTTTATAGTAACTCTGTGTTGGCGTTCGGAGGTCACTCCTGGATTGCTAGCAAGAGCAGAGCCCGAAGCCCATCAGTTTATGTCATGGTTTGTTTAAAGGGTGATCGAATGAGGGAAAACTCAAAACCGCATCGTGTCAACTCAGAAACCAGACCAGGCATGCATGAAAGAGTGAGGTCTTAATAAACTTCAAACAGTGAGTCGTAGTAAAAGGGTGAGTAGGTGGAAGACTTACGCAAGAAGGGTGCAAAGGTCTGTCACAAACATCCGGTTTGCAACAGATTGAAGAAGAATGTATTCAAACACACAATCCTTTCACATTCAAATACAAATACCAGAGGGCACGACAACGTCACAACAAATCCTTTATTGTAACAAGTTGCTCTACTGTGAATCCTCAAGCATGAGACGAAAGACAGATGAAAAAAGGAGAACTGTTTGTTATAAACCAAGAAATCTCAAACACAGAGGCATAACCAGGAAGCCAGAGTATTTGCTGAAACTTTACAGTCGGGAGCTTAGCTCTACCATCGATAGATACAAAAATGGCAAAAATGCCTACATATACTCAAAACAACAACAACAGTGGAACCAAGAAACTGCATTGAAGGCTTTGCGTCTGCATGGCTTCTGACAATACGGAGCTGCAATCTCTGAATGGTCGTGCAACTTATGGCAGACGCAATCGATCCCCTGACAGTTTATTCGGCGAATCGACATGTCTTTAATTTAATGCAGGACTTCCCATTATGGCGGAGACGATGTCTAACCACCACCAACTGCTTTAATAACTGCTTCTTGGGATTGAAGACGACCGGACCAACTCAGCATTTTGGGATGTGGGAGACCTCTCGCGTTGCCACCTGGAATAATGGAAAAACTTGAGAAACAGACTTGGAGGCCAGCGCAGAGGATGTGGCGCATGATAGACATGGTGGTGCTGGGTTATAGGGGCGCGGAAGAAGTGACGTGATGAGAGTAAGATGACGGAGGATGATTCATGGCGGAAGTCATAGGGTGGAAAAGAAAGGGGGAAGAAGACAGGAGGATTCGCCTTCGGGTGAGAGGCAGATGTGGAGGGAAAAGGGTATGTGGCGAGTGATAAATGGGACGAGGGTAAGGCCATCTGGAAGTGTGAGAGAGAGGTTGACGATGACACATGGCGACAAGGGAAAGGCGGGCAGAAAGATGTCATGGCGGGAGGCGGGCCCATGAGGGTTAAAGACAGGGCAGCTGAGAAGGTTGAGGCCATGCCTGAGCCGTTGATCTGGGCTCCTCGATTGTAGCCGTTGGAAACTGCATCTACGATTTCGGAACCCCCCCCTCCGCTTAAAGGTAGAAAGGCGGGGGGGGTCCGGAATTATCCTCATCGCCGTTGATCCGGGCATTCTTATCTGGACCGTCGAAAAGGTGCGCCCCCGATTCCGGACCCCCCCCCCCTGCTTAAAGGTCGGAAGGCAAGGGGGGTCCGGAATCAGATATGCGCCGTCGATCTGGGCGTGCAAATCTGGACCGCCCGATCTTGCTTACTGCTTACCACGGGCGCATTGTCGCCCGAAACTTTGGACAAGTGGGTTTTTACCCCTTCTTTGCGTTCTAACCCCCTTATACAAGGAAAGTCGCTAGCATTTGGCTCCATGGGGGATAGAGTCATCCCTGTGATGCTCTAAGAACTCTTTTGCAGACTTAGTGCCTTTGTTGTTGGGCTATGGAGTCATTTATTAGTCCGAAAAACAAAAACAACACAAGAACATTATTTACAAAACAAAACAAAACGAGCCGACTGCGGCTCACAGAAAACATTTCTTTAAGAAATGCCCATTGACTGGGCCTTTGAAAGCTTCATTGCCCTCCAGATCCTGCAACTTGTAGGTGTTGTTGGAAAATGATTCAAGGATCTTGAAAGGCCCGAACCAGAGGGCATCAAATTTACTGTGTTTGCCCTTATCCTGTCTGGGTGCATCCCATTTGAGCACCAGGTTGCCCTGCTCAAACTCTTTCTTCTTGCTTTTCCTGTCAAAAGCCTGTTTGATCTTCTGCTGTCGGTTGTAAGCTCTGTCCAGGACCTGTTCTCTGATCTGCTGCACCTCCACCATCTGATGAATTCTTCTAAGCATATGGTTAGGTTCCCCATCATGGTCTTGGAAGAGATTTTCCACAGGTAAGGCAAGCTGAGTGGGGAAGACGGCTTCAATCCCATAAACAAGCTGGAAGGGTGAGAGACCCAGGGACCTCTTTGTTGTCACTCGATCGGCCCAAAGTGCGAATTTGAGCTTTGAGTCCCAGGCTCGTTTATTATCCTCTAGTAGATTTTTGATAAGCTTGATTAAGCTTTTGTTAAAGGACTCTGCCAGTCCGTTTCCCTGGGGATAGTAGGGAGTGGAGTGAATCAGTGAAATCCCAAATTAGTCACAAAATTTGATCAGAGGCTCAGACCGAAATGGGGAAGCATTGTCAGTGACAATTCTGCTAGGGCAGCCGAACCTAGCTATGATGTCTTCCAGGAAGCTGATGATGACTTTGTGAGAAGTGCTTCTGGTAGGGACAGCTTCGATCCACTTAGTAAAGTAGTCGGTGGCTGTCAAAATCCATCGGTGCTGACCACTTGAGGGAGGATGAATTTCCCCGATGAAGTCCAATCCCCACTGCTGA
>ML794891.1:147301-161062 GCA_009831015.1 Picea engelmannii | reverse complement strand
GTTCTTCAATTTGTGTGATGAGTTCATGATTTCTCTCTTTGAAGTAAAGATTATTTTTCTTTGTTAACCCATTAAAATATTTTCCCATCTCAATTTCCAACTATAATTTGTTATTGATGTCTTTATAATTTCCTAGTTTGTCTTTTAATATTAGTGATTTCCTGTGTGAGTTATATTTATATTCTTCCATAATAAATTATTTCCCACAAATCAGACAGAAGCAATATAACATATGTTATATGTATTACATATAACATATGTTATATGTAATACATATAACATATAAATCAGACAGAAGCAATTGTGATTTTTAAAAATTTTCATATACTCAAATTTCATTTCACAGAGATGACATTTAGTCCAAAATTTAGATGTATATATTGAATTCATTGTTCATTGTTTCTTTTTTCTATCTCGATTATTCAATATATGTCTCATGTATAAATATATATTCCTCCTTTGAATAGCTTGAATATTACTTCGGTTGCCTTCCAATTTAATAAAAGGTATTAAGAAACTTTAATAATTCCCTTTATCTTTTCAACCTTATTACTTTTTATTTAAAATAACTTTGTAATTTATGATTTAATTTTCTTTTTATTTTAATACCCTCTCTTCTTACTTTTTTTTTATAAATATAATTTACCCAAGTTAATGGGGCACCTTATCACTTTGTTAGCATATCCTTGACTTTGGTTGAATTAATATAACTCCAAAAGACTTAGGTCATTGATTTTTTATTTTGGCTTCAACCTCACGTGTATATAAAAAATTGTAAAAAGTTACCACTGTAATTTTTTTATATATGGTAGGGAAATACCATGGGCCAATGGTTTACCAAAACCATGGGCATGTAAAGCATCAACTCCACCAATAGTAGAATCAAAATTTACTCTTCCTTATCCTTTGAAACTTTTTCTATTAAATTACTTTTTTTTTTCTTCCTTTTTCATTCTTTTCTTTTTCGTTCTCCCTTTTTTTCCCTCTATTTATTTATTTTTTATATTTCTTCTTCTTCTTCTTCTTGATATGTACTACCTTCTTCTTCTAATTTTCTAACAACAAAAGGATTATTTATTCAATGGTATTTTTTGATGATTTTTTTTTAATGTGGTCAAAGACCTGAATTTTCTGAAACAATGGTGTTAGCTAAAATCTAGATAGAGACTGTCTCTGATACCAAATGAAGTGGATCTAATGGTCCACTTCATGAGAATATTATGAATACAAAACATAATTCCATATTTCTATAATAAATAATATTTTATTTACTTGTCATTTTACATATTTACTTGACATCATATGAAATAAAATACGTGTATATAAATACATGTGGGGAATGATAAGTCACGTTCTTTTTAAAGGTCACAACTTATCATTTACATTATAATGCCTATTTACATAATAACAAACCTATAACATATTGTTAAATAATAATAAATGTAATATACTAGATATATTACAACTGAACTCCCAAGATGATGATGCAACTCGAATGCTAGCCTCCTCTTCTTGTTCCATCAAATTACTCCCTACATGTTGCTGGTTCTTTTCCCATCTGTCTTCAATGAGCATTATCACTTGCATCCTCCTATCCTAAGTGCCACATGAGTGAATCCTAGTAAGTTACTTTCAAACTTATGTTCTTATTAAATTTTATGGTGACTTCATTTAGAACCAACCAATTTCTTCTCTAAACATAATGATGAAGTTACTTCTTAATTATAAACTTTTTTTTCTTCTAAATTTTGAGAAGACTTTAGCTAGAATTGATTTCTTTATCTAAATAGAATAATAAACAACCAAATACACTATGTTTAGTGTTTTAAACTAGTTTCCACAACTTTAGAATTTCATTTCTTATTTCCTCTCTCTATACATAATTTAAAAAAAAAATATTCCCATAACTATATTAAAAATTAATTTCGATAACAAATTTTTACTTCAATTTTTTAAATCTTCTAAATTTTCTCATGCGTAAAAGCAAATGGTTTCATACTTAGTCGAAAAACTTAATTATTGCTTACTTTGAATTAATTTCATTAATGATTTTGCACTTAGTTTTTTTTTTCCTTCGGTGATATCTACAAACCACTCTCAGTGAATTGTTTCATTCATGGCTAAAACACTTTATCGTTTCTATGATATTTTAAACAAAATGGGCTAATGCTTATGTGATGGATCTTAAAAACTCCATTGAAATTTCCACACTCTCTCTAGATATCATATAAAGATATTTAAGTAAGTTTTAAACATATTTTATATAGCTTAAAATTTTGAGATTAAAATTTCATTTCAATGAAAAATATTTTAATGAGGAAAGTTTAATTTCTTGAGTGTTATCAATTTTTTATTTGAGTTTTCATCTCTCAAGTATGGTTTCAAATCAATTAAGGTTTTTATAAAGGCCTTTTTACAAATTGGGTAATATGTCTTCACATTTTTTAACAAAAGAATAAAATTTTGATTTAAACATGTTTTAATAGATTAAAATTTCATTTTAATGAAGAATATTTTAACGAGGAAAGTTTAATTTCTTGAGTATTACCAATTTTTTATTTGAGTTTTCATCTCTCAAGTATGGTTTCAAATCAATTAATGTTTTTATAAAAACCTTTTCACAAATTGGATAATATGCCCTCACATTTCTGACCAAAAGAAAATCTGCATTAGATCTATGTGCATTTTTTTCACACTTAGGTGTATTAAATAAGGTGCAATATCTACCTTACTCAAAATCGATTCTCAAATACCTCCCTCTTTTGGTACATAAATTGTCTACATGTATTAAAGAAGTCCATCCTCGTCCATTTTGTAGCTCCTAGACATAGACTCTATGCTAACCCCTCTCTAGAGTGCCCATTGCACCTTTTCATACCTTCTATCACTATAAAGTTGTTTAAGGATCTGTCCCTCAAACTAACTTGCAAAGGGTCTATAGAGTAATGGTATGACCTCTTACTTAGAGAATTTTCTACTATATTTTCCTTCTCCTTTATAGAAAATATTTAAAACTCATTGTTACTGAAGAACTCTATCCAATGTTTTTTTCTCGATGTTCAAGGTTGTTGGGTGAAAATATATTGCAAGCTCTAATAATTAGATTTTAGCATGAACTTGCGACCAATCAAATAATGTCTCCACATTTGCAAAGCATGAACTATTGATGCCAACCCTATATCATACATAGGGTGATTCAACTCACAATCCTTCAATTTCCTATATACATACATAGTCACACCATTGTCCCATAGTAACACTCCTCTATAGGAAAACATTTGTGTGGACTACATAATCCTTTTCTATATTTGGAACACTAAGAATATAAGTTGCACTAATTAATAACTACTTCAACTTATCAAAATTCCTTTCACACTATCTATCCATGTAGACTTTTGTATCTCTCCTCTATGAAGAGGTAGTGAGGTTCCCTATTTTGGGAATCCCCTCTACACATCTTTTGTAATATCTTGCCAACCCATGAATCTACAAACTTTTAATACATTTTTTTGAGTAGGGATACATTTTTTGGAGTAGGCCAATCCATGATAGCTTTGATCTCAATTTTTTCTACTACAAATCCTTCCCATAAATTACATGTTTGAGATAATGAATCTCACTTTGGTAGAACGAACACTTTGACATATTGGCATATAATTTCTTTGTGTGTAAACATTGCAAAACTAGTCCCAAATGTTCCCCATGCTCTTCCATGAGAAAATCAAGATATCATCTAGAAATACTTGCATGAACCTACCCTAGAATTTACTAAACACTCCATTAATTAAGTTCATAAAAACTATTGGAATATTGGTTAACACAAAAGGTACCACTATGAACTCATAGTGTTTGAAGTGTGTTATGAATGTAGTCTTTGGGATATCCTCCTCCTTAACTTTTAGATGGTGGTAATTTGATCTCAAATCTATTTTGGAAACGATTATATCCCCTTTCATTTGGTCAAATATGGTGTGAATCTTAAGTCAGGGATGTTGATTCTTGACCTTTGTTTTATTTAATTAGTGATAATCCATGCATAATGATAAGGATTTGTCCTGATTCGTTACAACAATTATTGATGCACCCCACATAGATATATTTGGTCTCATGAAACCCAAACTTATTAAATGTTGTAATTGATTGTGTAATACACACAACTCTAGTGTTGTCATCCAATAATGAACATTGGAAGTAGGGTTTACTCCAAGTTTGAACTCAATGGAGAAATATCTCTCAAATCTAGGTGGTGGATCATGTAACTCTTCAAAAAATTCATTTATATATTCTAGTAATACATGGTATATATTAAGTGAAGTACCACTTTCATGAATGGCTACTTCTATCGCACAAATGTGACACCCATTATTAAGACCATCTCATCTGCATGGTTGAAATGAAATGTAAAATTTCTTAATTACGTATCCAACTAATTTTCATTGAGAATATTTCATCATTCAAGTAATATAGAAGTTTTTCAAAACAATATATATTGCTTCTATGGGTTGAAAGTCGGTTATTTTGCATGATAACATCATATCTCAACACTTGCATAAATCAACTCTTGATATAAGTACCTTGATATCCACAAATCAATACTTCACTATAGTACCTATGAATTCCTTCACCCTTGAAGTGATCTCAACACTACAATAGTATGTATGTCCAATCAACATCAAACCACATTTTTCTAGTACTTTAGGTGAAATGGTATTGTGAGTAGCACATAAATATATTAATGGCATTTTTCTATGATCGTGACTTAAACTGAGATCATCGATTCATTCTCAAAAGGAAATAAATCTCATCATTTGTTCTTTTAGTACAGTTGATGAGTTGATCAAGCCAATTCACTAGAGTAATCATTGATTACCTCAAAGGGAATAGTTTCATAGGGACCACTTATATAAACTTGGATTCCCATGAGAAACAAATTAAGTTTTTTTTTGGGGGGGGGATTTATAGTTTGAAGGTTTCATATAGAGATTCATGGCTTTGCCAATGTGTCGCCTTTTGTTGAGGCTTCAACAAGCCCCAGGTCGACAGACTTGGGGACCCCCCCTTTTTCAAAATTTTTATGTTAAGCTTCATATTCGAAAGGGTTTCTCATCGACTTATCTTAGCTTGGATGAATGTCTTCGAGTTTAATAAGATGATGGAGCATACCAACCAATTGACTTTATCTTATGATTAAATGCATACTTTTGTTTCTCGTGATATCTTAATATTGCTTGATTGCACTTGAAGAAGAGATCGCTTATGCATCGATGACCATTTCACTTGTATCATCTTACACATGATCTTATTGTCATTTGTGTTTGGTTTGCATGCCTTTACTTGTGCACAAAAATGACCTAGATTACTAATGCATTTGAATGTGTGGCCTATGTGGATTTTAAGGTTTAACGTTCTTTCATGTATACATGTGTAGGTGTTCACATTTCTTTTCCATAGGCAATGGTGAATGGTGAACCAAGAGTATTAGCTTTCATCAAGTGACGTTAGGTACATACAAGGCCAAGTATCCAATTAACAAGTGGGAAAGAGCCATGCAACACACCCGAGAATGGATGGAAGCAATGACGAACAAGGATTTAAAGCAAATGAAAATGATGCCAAGATACATCTGACAAGGAAATACCATGACCATCCATCCCACACAGTTGAACCATATGATTCACAATATTGGCACTAGAAGTGCAAGTACAAGCATGGAGGACATGTTGCATTGAATGATGAAATCAAGGAAATGGATAAATACAAGCATATGAGTTTAGTATCTAGCTTAATCTTAGCATATCATACACATTCCAAATCACTACAATTATTGCAAATAAATTTAGTGTAAAATCAACTATTTTTCCTTATTTTTCCCATAGGTGCATTTGGCGCCTGGAGGCTTCCTGCATCGATTAAAATCCGTTTCAAATGTAAATATCTCAATGATGTCAAGCATATGGTTCAAATTTAATATAACAAGGATGAAAGAACTGTGAGAAATTTTAATTCCGATAAAACAACTATTTTTTTGTGATTTTCCAAGTGGAGTTTTTAAATGTCGAAAGGTGCTACTTGAAAATTGTTGGAGGATACAAACTCAATGCAATCAATTAAATTTGATTTCAAGGTCCACGGTTATGAAAAAAACATCAATTTAAATATTTCTTGTAAGTGAGATAGTTTTCACTTCTTGGTTTATGAAAGTACAAATAGCTATGAATCCCCGAAAGCCGTAGTCTAAACATTCTATGTTTTGGCCTTTTTCTAGGGATATTTTCCTGAAATCCAGCAAGAAATTGTTGGATTTGCATGTTTGAGTGGTCGATTCTATATAAATTGAATTCCCCTAGGGTTTTTCAACACACTGAATCCATTTCTATATTCATAAATGAAATTTAAACAACAAAAAATTGTGATTTCGTACAGATTTATGTCATTGGATTCCAATGAAAAGGAATAAAACGTAGAACAATTAGACAACGCTTCCCCTAAATCCCAAACCACTCCTAACTACCGACGAGCCGAATACGAAATGAATTCTTTATGAAACAAGAAATGGACATTAAATGATTTAACTGAGAGAAATTGTTTTTAGTAGCGAAGAAGGAAAATTATGGTACACAGATCAAATTTTTAATATTTAGGCTTAGCTCCTGAGGCAATTTTGTTGGTTGAAAGAGGAAATCACTCACTTGGAGGCTTGCTGACTTCCCAAACTAGCGATTTTCCTTATGAGAGAAAATCACTGAGTATAGGAGCTAGCATGTCCTCAAGGTGAGCGATTCACTGTTGTGCATCTTGGGTGAAATTTTCCTTGCTCAAGCAAAGGAAGAAGTCAAAACTTTACATTCTTTGTAAATTAAGCTAAAAAGAAGAAATTGCTAACCTAAGAGGCCAACAAGTTCCCGACGCCAGTGATTTGGTCACTCATCTCCTTGAGGTCAATGATTTACCTCCAAGAATAAAATCTCTCACCTTGGAGTGCAATTGTTTGTCTTCCTCAAATATTTAATTTTCTAGTTCTCTAACTCAGCCATTGAGGGTTCCAAAAGTAGGCCACTCACCTAGCAAGGCTATATTCCATTTTTAATCAGTGATTTAATCACCAACAAGTTAACTCAATGATTTCAAGTGCCAGTTGAACTTCCAACTACATGGAAGATGAGTGTTGGATATATTTAGTATTGGATGTTGCCATATTTTCCTCATTTTATCCCCCTTTGCATACCGACTTTCATTTTCTTTTTTCATGGTTTGTGATATATTCATTACCGAAAAAACGAAAATGTTGTTGTGTCCAATTATATAAGGAAATATGTGTGTAATATGACAGGAAACTCATGCAATTTCACATAAAAATAACAACATGTAAACTTATTAATATTCACAACATATTTAATAATACGATATCTAGAAATAACTCATAAGATTTCAGAGAACACATAACACTTATTTTATGAAGAAATATTATTGACTAGTCGTGTACAAACGACGTTCCTCCCAATCGTAGGCTTTGTTTCTCCAGTTCTTTCAATAACAGGGCACCCCGGAGCTGGGGCTATGATTCCACAAGGACAAATGACTCATATGGTTGGCTAAATTCCCTCACATAGCCCAGTACCCAGAGAATGAAAACACACAAAATCCTACAACCTTTTCCACCACCCAACCTACACCAGCCTAGGGATGGAATCCCCTTCTCTTCCATGCAGTACCTCAAGCAACTCTCATCCCCACTAGGAATCCAATGTAGTTTGTCTAGGAATCTCAATGCTGGTGGCTCTAGAAAATCCAATTGTCTATGAAGTCTCAATCATCAATCCCATGCCCATGCTTACAGGAAATTTGGTATTACATATAAGTGACATGCATCCCCAACCTTCCATCACAAACATAACAGACTCATATGTACATGTTAATGGTGAACTCGATACATAACTAGAGAGTGAACACAGTTTGCAAAATGAATAGGTAGTATGCTCCAACAATAGAAGGAATGATGAATTCCCCAAAACCAGGGACTCAATATGCATGCGTTGAACTTGCCACTTGGCATTGAAGGAACTCCACCCCTAAGTCCTTGGCACACCATCCCATGAAAATTTGTCCTTTAGTATAATTTAAGGTACATGTGTTGGGTAGGTGTTATATACTTTGCATGTATGTGGGGGGTGCATCAGATTTGACGACTGTGTCTGGCGATGCCTCCCCCCTTCATTATGTGTGTCGTGTGTGTCGGTTTATTTCCTAGGGGAGTCCCCGTGAGGGGGGGAAGGATTGCGTCCCCCCTGGTTACGTGGAGCATTAGGGGCAACGCCCTGAAATTATTTTTTGGGCGTTTTTTTTCTATTTTAGTGTTTTTCACTATTTTTAGCGGTTTTCTAAATTAATCTCAGATTAATGGATTAGGGTTTTGGTAGTTGTGGAATATCTAAAATATTGTATACATATTGTATTGTGAATGGTGAAATTAATAGAATGAATAATTGAGAGGTGCGGCACCAAGGAAGGTTGGTTTACTCCTGGTTAAGGGTTTCTAGCGTAAATCTATGTGTACTATGTGTATGAGCCACTGATCACTTTATGTTTTTCTTAATAATTTGTATGCATTTCTTTAATTCACAGGTTTAAAACTTACATGTGGTATCAGAGCACGTTTTTATCTTCGGGGGGATGCCTTTTTTGTTGAGGATTTGGCTCGGTCTTGATAGATCAAGTTTATCTTGGGCCTATGATAAACTTGGGTTTAGTGGGAGATTTGTAGAGGTGATTCGTATGTTGAAATATAATGTCAAGCAGTTCTAGAATCGAGATTGAGAAGTTCAACAGTAAAAAATTTGAGCTACAGAAGCTCAAGATGGAGGACCTTATTGTAGATAAAGAACTCGATGTGGATCCTGGTACACAAACTACTAGTACTCAATCTACTGGTATGTCGAAAGAAGATTGGGAGAAGTTGGATAGAAGAGAAAGGAGTATGATTTGAGTCTACCTGGCAGATTCGGTGTTACTGAATGTGTCAGGAGAATCTATAGCCAAGGAACTATGGAAAAGTTGGGGAATTTGTATCATTCAAAGTCCTTGGTAAACAAGTTGTTTCTTCGAAAAAAGTTGTATCATCTTAGGATGGAAGATGTAGATTTTGTGACAAAGCATCTAAACGCCTTCAATACTCTGGTAAGTCAACTTGGATCTGATTATATTACACTTGCAGAAGAAGATAAGTGAATTACTTTGTTATTTTCTTTTCCAGACTCTTGGGATAATATAGTTGTAGTAATTGGTAGTACCACTTAATCTGCATTGAAGTATGAGGATGTAGTTTCATCCTTGTTATCAGAAGAGATGAGGCGGAAAAGCATGTATATTCATAGCAAAGATGCTTTATTTGTAAGAGGTCGTCCCAAAGATAGGGAAACAAATAAGTCTTTGAGGGAGAGATCTAAATCTAAAGGTATATTTGAATCACTAGGAAAATATTTGAGGAAATGGTGGAAATGTGGTAAAGTTGGGCAGTATAAGAAAGATTGCAGGTCTAAGAAAGTTTTTAAAGTAAATGGATCTGATGATATCTCTTCCAAAGAGGCGAAAACCTCCACAAAAGAAGGAGGTGTTGTTTACCTTGCATCTACAGGTACACATGCAGATCGTGATGTATGGTTAATTGACTTAGGTGCATCATTTCATATGAATCCTCATAGGGAGTCGTTTAGTGAATATGAAAAGTATGATGGTGGTGATGTCTTCCTAGGAGATGACTCGACAACCAAAATTATGGGACATGGAAGGGTTAAGTTGTTGTTGAAAGATAGAAGGATTAAAACTCTCCATGGATTTCTGCACATTCCAAATCTAGCCATGAGCCTAATATATGTAAGTAAGTTGGATGATGCAGGCATGGATACTTTATTGGGAAAGGGAAATTTCAAGATGGTCAAAGGAGCAATGGTATTGATGAGGGGAGTTCGATGTGGAACTCTGTACAAGTTGTTGGGAAGAACTTATACTAGTGGGTGTAATAGCTATGTTGTCCATGAGCGGAGAAGTAAAGAAGACAAGATCCATACTGTCCTTGGAAATAATTGTTGAAATTACTAATACAACTGAGAGGGGGGGGGTGAATCAGTTGTCTTTGAGCTTAAACAATAATAAGTATATTAAAATATTCTTAATCTTTCCTCAAGTGATCATCAACATTATACAGCATATGGACAGTAAAAGTAAAAAGCATCAGTCACACATAAGGTATACACAGAGACATATTTTTACGAGGAAACCCATAAAGGGAGGAAACCTCTTCTTCTTTGAAATGATAGGCAGTCTTTTAAGTTATGTACATCATCTTTAATTGAGCACCAACTCAATGTGAGGTTGCTACCTCTGTTTTACAAGCTACAACCTGTTTGAGAGCACCAACTCTCTGGTTTCTCTAGCACCCACTAGAAGGAAGCACCAACTCCCTGGTTTCTCTAGCACCCACTAGAAGGAAGCACCAACTCCCTATATGTTCCAGCACCAACTGGATGGAAGCACCAACTTCCAGTTATACAGGCTCCAACTTGTATAAAAGAGAACACTTGTTCTCCCTAGCACCACCCTGCCACCCTGGTTTTTCTGGCTGCAACCAGATGGAAGCTACAACTTCCTGTGTTCAAGCTCCCACTTGAACCTCTGAGGACAATAGTCGTCCCGAGCACCTCCCAACCTCCTTAGAACATAAATGAACATATAAACATCCAACTACACAGATACATCAATTCTTACCAATCTTTCTTTGTTCTGTACATCTGGTCATCTTCTAACTGTTCTGCAATTCATTTCTTCCTCTGTCTGTTTAGCAGGTCTGCTCTGCATCAACTTGTTCTGTCATTCTGCTCTTCTTCAAATTGTTCTGTTATTCTGCTCTGTGTTTCATCTCACACTGCACATATGCTCAATCTCCTCCTGTGTATTCTCTCATTTTCCTTTTCTTACAGTTTCATCTTTTCTCATACAGAACAACCAACCGCACACAGTCTGTCTCATCTTCTTTTATACACACCTACACGACGGTTCAACTTCCCAACTCCTTAGGAAAAAAGACGACAACTTTCTAAGCAACTGAAACGCAAACTAATCGGCAATCATGAGTCTGTTTCGCTAACAAATTCGAAACTGAGGAGTTAACTATGAGAGAGAACAATAACCCTCCGATCAACACTTGATCTGACGGTTCAGATCATTCCGCGATTTATCATATCGCTATTTCGACATTCCTAATGTTCAATGTTCTTGTCACTTCCAAATCTTGATCCACGAAACTCTGTGAAGAAGTCAGATCAATGGTCCAGATCACTTCTTGATCTGACGGTTGCAATTACGTCGCAATTTCGCATATCGTGATATTGACATTTTTGTTGCATTGTTTTCTTTCCTTTCCATGTTGCAATCCTCAAAACTCCGATATGGAGTTAGATAAACGATCCAGATCTGAGCTTGATTCAACGGTTGCGATTGAATCGCAATATCGCATATCGCGAAATCGACATTCTTGTTGCATTGTTTTCTTGCCTCTCCATGTTGTGATCCCCGAAACTCCGATATGGAGTTAGATCAACGTTCTATATCTGAGCTTGATTCAACGGTTTTGATTGAATCACAATTTTTCATATTGCGAAATCGGGATTCCTGTGGATGATATTACTTGACATCTCCAACTCTCGATCCCCGAAAGTCCTACATGGTCTGGAATCAATGGTCCAGATTCAACCTTAATCTGACGGCTCAGATTACATCGTGATTTCGCATATTGCGATATCGGGATTCCTGATGTCAATAATCTTTGACATGTCCAACTCTCGATCCCCGAAAATCTGACAAGGACTGGAATCAACGGTCCAGATCAAACCTTGATCTGACGTCTCAGATTACATCGCGATTTCGAGAATTTAGGGAACCCCGTTCCTTTGACACTCCAGTCAGCGAAATGTTGATCTATCCCCATATATCCTACCCGTAAATGGACGATCCTCCTTCTTTCGGAATTTTGTACACCCGCTTCTAATTGTTATACTCTAAAAGGCATGCAGGTTCTTCTTGATCCAACGATGGTCGGGTCCTGCGCTTGGATCTAACGTCTGAAATCTATCCTCCTCTTCAGTGCTCTCTCTAAAATCTACCGTCCATCAGGAATTCAGTAAGAGATCCAACGAACACAGTTGTTGCTCTTCCCCGATTATCACTGCACCGCTGATCATCGTTGTTGTACTCAAGCCATCATCACTATTATACTTGCCATCAATGACAAATATACGTTGCCTGTAAAACATGCCAACAATCCTCTGTACATTCTTCCTGTACTCGTGCCATCTTTACTTATGCCTGCCTGTTACATTCTTCCTGTACTTATGCCATTCGTTGTCTGTTAAATATTTGCCAGCAATCTCCCCCTTTGGCATTGATGGAAATACAAGCACTCGCCTGCATTCAGACTCGACTCTCCTCCTGAACTATCTCCCATTCAGACTCCTTCATTCGGACTCGACTCTCATGGAAATACAAGCACCCGCCTGCATTCAGACTCGACTCTTTTCCCGAACTGTCTCCCATTCGGTCTCCTACATTCGGACTCGACTCTCCTCCCGAACTCCTTTCTCTCCCTTTGACATCAATGTCAAAGAAGAAACATTCTTCCCCTGATCTTGTTGCAAAAAATACTCCCCCTGTCGACTATAAACATCTTGGAAATACACCAGATATTCAATAAGTACTCCCCCTGACCAGGTGAACAGATTAGACACAAGAGATTATAACCCCCAATTTTTTACGAAGATATCCAAAAGGGGTCACTGCTAATGGTTTAGTAAAGATATCAACCATCTGTTCTTTGGAAGGAATATAATTCAACTGAACAATTCTGTTTGTAACTTGTTCTCTGAGAAAATGGTACTTTATTGGAATATGCTTAGTCTTGGAATGAAAAACGAGATTTTTGGAAACACTAATGGCACTGGTGTTATCACAATGAATTTGAATAGGATCAGTGTAAGTTACCTTCAGATCTGCAAGAGTTTGTATCATCCATAAAATTTGTGTGCAGCAAGTAGCAGCAGCAATGTATTATGCCTCTATAGTGGATAATGAAATGGATCCTTTCTTTTTACTAAGCCATGCAACTAATGAGTCACCCAGAAAGAATGCTCCTCCACTGGTGCTTTTTCTCTCATCAACACAGTTTGCCCAGTCTGCATCTGAATAAGCAGTTAACTGGGTATTCTGATTTCTAGGATACCACATACCATAAGTCATTGTTCCCTTCAAGTATTTAAATATCCTTTTGACAGCTACCAAATAACTTTGTTTAGGAGTATATTGAAAACAACCTACCATTCCAACAACTTGCATTATATCAAGACGAGATGTTGTGATGTACAGAAGACTTCTTATCATAGAGCGATATGTCCTTTGCTCAACATCAGGTGAGATATCATTTTTACTCAGCTTGCAACCAACCACCATAGGTGTGCTAACTGTAGAGGAATCTTCCATCTAAAATTTCTTCAACATCTCTTTCAAATATTTTTCTTGAGAAACAAAAATTCCTGTAGAGCTTTGTTTTACTTGTAATCCAAGAAAATATGATAGTTCTCCTATCATGGACATTTCAAATTCTATTTGCATAGAATTAGCAAACCACTGGACATATGATTCATTAGTACAACCAAAAATAATATCATCTACATAAACCAAAACAACTAGTAAATTATCACCTTCAGACTTAATGTA
>ML794891.1:117152-136253 GCA_009831015.1 Picea engelmannii | reverse complement strand
TGAGTCACTATCGGTGTCTTCTGAGGAATTGTCATTATTTGCAACCAAAATTTTCTTCTTATTATATTTCTTGTATTTGTACTTCTTTTCATCATCAGAGTTCTGGTCCTTTTTCTGATGGGGACACTTAGATGCAAAATGACATATCTTAACATAGTTAAATCATTTGAAGGGCTACTTCCCTTGATATTTTCTTGATCCTTTCTTTAACCTTCTCACAAATTTTGCCTCAATATCATCTAATTCTGAATTAGTATTCTTGTCTGCTTTAAAAGATGCTTATCTAGTACTGGATTTGTCTTTGTTAATTCTCATTTCATATGCAGTTAGAGTTCCTAGAAGCTGATCAATGGACAGAGTTTTAAGATCATTTAATTCTTCTATTACAGAGACTTTTGGATTAAATTTATCAGGCAGAGATCTTAAAATCTTCTGAACTAAGAGTGAATCATCAAACTTCTCACCAAGACCCTTCATGGAATTTACAAGTTCTTCAACTCTTAAAAAATACTTGCTAATCGTTTCATCTTCATTCATCTTTAGTTGTTCAAATTTTAATCTGTAAGTTTGAAGTTTGGAATCTTTTACTTTCTCATTTCCTTCATAACTGTTAATAAGTTTATCCCACATTGATTTGGCAGTATCAAGATGCATCACCTTTACAAACTTAGCTTCAGCAAGTCCATTCAAGATAGCATTCATCCCCTTAGCATTTAAACTAAACTCTAATTTATCATCCTTGGAGGCTAGCAGAATAGGCTTTGTATATCCAGTCTCTACTACATCCCAAACATCAACACCCAAGGCAATTAAGTATGTTCTCATTCTAATCTTCCAGAAGACCAAAATTTGTTCCACCAAACAGAGGGGGCTTAGAGGCTGAAGTTCCTTCATGACTTGTCATGTTTAAGCTTACAGATCTACCTTTGAATAAAAGGAACCGGCTCTGATACCAATTGTTGAAATTACTAATACAACTGAGAGGGGGGGGGTGAATCAGTTGTCTTTGAGCTTAAACAATAATAATTCTATTAAAATATTCTTAATCTTTCCTCAAGTGATCATCAACATTATACAACATATGGACAGTAAAAGTAAAAAGCATCAGTCACACATAAGGTATACACAGAGACAGATTTTCACGAGGAAACCCATAAAGGGAGAAAACCTCTTCTTCTTCGAAATGATAGGCAGTCTTTTAAGTTCTGTACATCATCTTTAATTGAGCACCAACTCAATGTGAGGCGGCTACCTCTGTTTTACAAGCTGCAACTTGTTTGAGAGCACCAACTCTCTGGTTTCTCTAGCACCCACTAGAAGGAAGCAACAACTCTCTGGTTTCTCTAGCACCCACTAGAAGGAAGCACCAACTCCCTATATGTTCCAGCACCAACTGGATGGAAGCACCAACTTCCAGTTACACAGTCTCCAACCTGTATAACAAAGAACACTTGTTCTCCATAGCACCACCCTGCCACCCTGGTTTCTCTGTCTGCAACCAGATGGAAGCTACAACTTCCTGTGTTCAAGCTCCCACTTGAACCTCTGAGGACAAAAGTCCTCCCGAGCACCTCCCAACCTCCCTAGAACATAAATGAACATATAAACATCCAACTACACAGATACATCAATTCTTACCAATCTTTCTTTGTTATGTACATCTGGTCATCTTCTAACTGTTCTGCAATTCATTTCTTCCTATGTCTGTTTAGCAGGTCTTCTCTGCATCAACTTGTTCTATCATTTTTCTCTTCTTCAACTTGTTCTGTTATTCTGCTCTGCGTTTCATCTCACACTGCACATATGCTCAATGTTCTCCTGCACATTCTCTCATTTTCCTTTTCTTACAGTTTCATTATTTTCTCATACAGAACAACCAACCGCACACAGTCTATCTCATCTTCTTTTATACACACTACACGACGGTTCAACTTCCCAACTCCTTAGGCAAAAAGACGACAATTGTCTAAGCAACTGAAACGCCAACTAATCGACAATCATGAGTCCGTTTCGCTAACAGATTCGAAACTGAGGAGTTAACTATGAGAGAGAACTGTAACCCTCCAATCAACACTTGATCTGACGGTACAGATCATTCTGCGATTTCGCATATCGGTATTTCGACATTCCTGATGTTCAATGTTCTTGTCACTTCCAAATCCTGATCCACGAAACTCCGTGAAGAAGTCAGATCAACGGTCCAGATCACTTCTTGATCTGACGGTTGCAATTACGTCACGATTTCGCATATCACGATATCGACATTCTTGTTGCATTGTTTTCTTACCTCTCCATGTTGCGATCCTCGAAACTCCGATATGGAGTTAGATCAACGGTCCATATCTGAGCTTGATTCAACGGCTGCGATTGAATCGCAATTTCGCATATCGCGAAATCGACATTCTTGTTGCATTGTTTTCTTGCCTCTCCATGTTGTGATCCCCGAAACTCCGATATGGAGTTAGATCAACGTTCCAGATCTGAGCGTGATTCAACGGCTGCGATTGAATCGCAATTTCGCATATCGAAAAATCGGGATTCATGTGGATGATATTACTTGACATCTCCAACTCTCGATCCCCAAAATTACTACATGGACTGGAATCAACGGTCCAGATTCGACCTTAATATGATGGCTCATATTACATCGCGATTTCGCATATCGCGATATCGGGATTCCTAATGTCAATAATATTTGACATGTCCAGCTCTCGATCCACGAAACTCCGACAAGGACTGGAATCAACGGTCCAGATCAAACCTTGATCTGACGGCTCAGATTACATCGCGATTTTGAGAAGTTAGGGAACCATGTTCCTTTGACACTCCAGTCAGCAAAATGTTGATCTATTCCCACGTGTCCTACCCGTAAATGGACGGTCCTCCTTCTTTCGAAATTTTGTACACCCGCTTCTCCTTGTTATACTCTAAAAGGCGTGCAGGTTCTCCTTGATCCAACGATGGTCGGGTCCTGTGCTTGGATCTAACGTCTGAAATCTATCCTCCTCTTTAGTGCGCTCTCTGAAATCTGTCGGCCATCGGGAATTCAGGAAGAGATCCAACGAACACAGTTGTTTCTCTTCCCCGATTATCACTGCACCGTTGATCATCATTGTTGTACTCAAGCCATCATCACTACTGTACTTGCCATCAATGACAAATATATGTTGCCTGTAAAACATGTCAACAATCCTCTGTACATTCTTCGTGTACTCATGCCATCTTTACTTATGCCCATCTGTTACATTCTTCCTGTACTTATGCCATTCGATGTATGTTAAATATTTGCCAACAATAATATCATGCTATGGCATCAAAGACTAGGACATATTGGAGAAAAGGGCATTCAAACACTACACAATAAAGGTATGGTTGAAGGTATATCTAATTGCACTATGGATTTTTATTTCTGTGAACATTGCATATATGGTAAATAGAATCGAGTAAGATTCCCATCTGGTGCTCCAAGAGTAAAGGGGATCTTAGAGTTGATACACAGTGATGTGTTTGGACCTGTGTATGTTCCATCACTAGGTAAATTTGTGTATTATGTTTCATTCATAGATGATTTCTCAAGGAACACATGGATTTATTTTCTTAGGAAGAAATCTGAGGTATTTGATAAATTCAAAGAGTTTAAGTCTCTGGAAGAAAATCAAACATAGAAGAAAATAAATTTGTTGAGAATAGATTATGGTGGAGAATTATGTGGGAATGAATTCAAAGAGTTCTATTAGAAGTGTGGTATAGCAAGGAAAAAGACTACTCCACACACACCTCAACAGAATGGAGTTGCAGAAAGAATGAAAATGATGTTGATGGAAAAATCAAGGAGCATGCTCAGTGGTTTCGGGTTAGGATAGGAATTATGGGCAGAGGTAGTGGGTATTGCATGTTACCTAGTAAATAGATCACCCTCGTTAGTGTTGGTGGAAAAAAAATTGTGTGAGGTATGGACTAGTAAGAAACCCTATCTTAAACATCTTAGAGTGTCTGGTTGTTATGCTTATGTACATGTTCCAAAGGAAAATAGGAGTAAGTTGGATAATAAAGATGGAAAAGTGTATCTTTATTGGTTATAAAGATGGTATGAAAGGTTATAATCTTTGGAACCCAAAAACTAAGAAGATTGTTTATAGTCGGGATGTTGTTTTTAGGTAGGTTAAAGATGTTCCCAAACATGAATTCCTACAAAGGCAAGAAGAACCTGAGAAAATAGAGTTAG
Source organism: Picea engelmannii (assembly GCA_009831015.1). Taxonomy (NCBI): domain Eukaryota; kingdom Viridiplantae; phylum Streptophyta; class Pinopsida; order Pinales; family Pinaceae; genus Picea; species Picea engelmannii. The sequence goes on along the minus strand of ML794891.1, from coordinate 132,028 downwards.
ATTTGGATGAAGAAATATCTTAATCAACGGAAGAAGATGAATCAAAAGAAGACGAACCTCATACTCCAGTATCGAGGAGATCAATTAGGGAAAGAAGGAAACCAAAAAGGCGTAGTCCACCTGATTTTCATGCTATTTTTTCTTTATCTATTATTGATGGTGATCCTAGAACTATTAAGGGAGCAATGAATTCAGAGGATAGTAAACTCTCGAACAAGGCCATGGTTGAAGAAATGGATTCCTTGGATAAGAATGAGGCATGGGATCTATTTGAGTTGCCAACTGTAAGAAAGGCCATTGGTAGAAAATGGGTGTTTAAGAATAAGTTGAATGTAGAAGGAAAAGTGGAAAAATACAAATCTCGGTTAGTAGCAAAAGGTTATTCCCATGTAGAGGGAATTGACTTTGGTGAAATTTTTTCTCCTGTTGCCAAGTTAACTTCTATTATATTTCTTTTATCTATTGTTGTTATTTTTTATTTTGAAGTAAAATAGATGGATGTGAAGACAACATTCCTGCATGGAGATCTGGAAGAAGAAATCTACATGAAGCAACCAGAAGGATTTACAATGAATGCAAATAAAGAGCCAGTCTATAAACTAAAGAAGTCACTATATGGTATGAAGAAATCACCTAGGATGCGGTACCAAAAGTTTGACACATATTCTGGGTTTTTGGTTCTGAGTATATAGGAGTCTTCCTCATATTTTGTTTGGGTTGATGGTAGAGAAAAGCTCCCATATTGTAAAGTTTTAATGAAGCTTTTGGTTTTCTGGCTATGTATCTATATTTGAGAATTCTTGTTTAATGATAGTCATCTTTCTTACTCCATCTTATTTTCCTCTGTTACTGAGAGGATTTATGATGACTAATTCACATGGATTGTTGTGACCGTGTTATGATGAATGTTTGATTGTAATGTTGTTATAATTTATTTCAGTTCCTCTGAGATTTGAATTTCAAGAAGATCTTGTGTTTAAGTCTTTCCTCTTTGGGTTGTTGGAAGACCATATGTCCATAGCAGACTTCTTCATTCTCCTCAAAGTTCTTCCCCCTACTCACACTTGCTACAACTTACTGACTGAAGTTAGATTGAGACCTCACTTGCCTGTGCATTCCGACCCAGTTTTCTGAGTTAAAGCGATATAATCTTGAGACTATGCCCATTTGACCCTTTTATAATCAACCTATGACAATAAACTCTGATGGGTATTGGGATTACCTCTGCTACAATCCAGAGGTGACTTCCAGTGCTAACATTTCTAGTGTCATTGTTGGGGACGAATTGAATATTTTCCCTGGGATTGAACGACAAACATTATTGGTTCTGAAGGTGCATCAGGAGTTAGTACATCAAAGATTGCAATTGTGCACCTGGTGACTCCACTGTGGTGACTCCATTGAGACAAATCCATTGTTTCATCTATGGCTTCTAGGGGAAGACACTCGAGGTCCACTCCACAACTTCCTTTAGAAACACCTGAAGTTGATCCAGAGAAAATTATCAGAAAACAAAGGACCTTTCAGGAGGGAACTTCTATTGTTGAACCAGGTGATTTTGGTAATTTTCATTACTCTCCTATAGCAATTCCAGTAGATGTTTCTCATTTTCCTGTTACACAGTCTGTTGGGGATTCTAGAAATTTAAATTTTTGGAGTGTTCATGCTGACTTCCCCTCTCCCAGTTTCACTCCTCCTCCTCCTGTTAAAAATGTTGGTTTTGCAGAGAGGGAAACCTATGTTCAATTTTTGGAGTGTTCATGCTGACTTCCCCTCTCCCAGTTTCACTCCTCCTCCTCCTGTTAAAAATGTTGGTTTTGCAGAGAGGGAAACCTATGTTCCCTTGAGCTCTGAGGCCTTTCCTCCAGATCCTCAGTTGTTTCCCTTTGTTCCCATAAGCACACCCCCAACCTCCCCTGTCTGAACTCCATCCCCTCCTGGTTCTCCTTCTATTCACACTCCAATGGCAGGAGCTAATCCCCCCAGAAATAGACTGGATGCTATAGTAGCGGCCAGATATGCCCCTCTCGTTTTTCCTCAGCCTCTTAATTCCCTCCCATTCGGTGGCTACCTTAAGAAGCTGCCTAAGTTCACAGGGGAGAGAGATATCACTGCAGAGGAGCACCTTACAGCTTTTTATAGTTATGATGATAACTATGTCATAGTAGACGCAGATATATGGATGAGAATTGTTGTCCATAGTCTTGATGGAGAAGCTAGAAAGTGGTTCAGGGCCCTGACTTCTTGATCCATTGATGGGATTGAGGATTTAGATGATATCTTCTTGAGACAATGGGGGGATAAAAAGGTCTTCATGTATTATATCACAGAGTTCAAGTCCCTAAAAAAAAAAGAGGGAGAGTTTGTCTCTCACTTCTCCAAAAGATTCAACAAAATGTACAATAAGATCCCTACTGAGATAAAGCCTACAGAGGCCTCTACCAAAATCAAATATGCTAGTGATTTTGACCTTGACTTCTGCCTCTTGTTAAGAAAGAGAAGAGCTACCTCCTTGGCTCACATGCAAGATGTAGCCCTAGAAGTAGAGCCTAATATATTGGCATTTGACCAACTCATGAATAAGGTTGATAAAGACAGAGGAAGAGGAATATCTGAAACCTCAACCTCCAGTTCCTCTACCCCCCTCCCCCCTCAAATGGATGAAGTAACCAAGTTACTAAAATCACTTTCATCCATAATGGAAAGGTTGGAGTTAGAGGGGAAGAAGACATACATAAATCCTCAAAATGTTGATAAAAGAGGCAACTTTAGGAGGTCGAATAATAATGCTCCTCATATTATGCAAAGGGAGCCTCAGAACAGAGATAAGGACGATCAGAAAATCCAGACCCCTCTTCAAAATAACCTTGTTATAGATGAGGGTGGAGAGGTAGAAGACCTCGATCCAAAAATTCATTGTCTTGAAGTTACATCCTCTTCTCCTCACTTAACTCAATCAGCATACAAGGAGTCTCTCATGGACAACCAATTAAACAATCTGAGCAAGGGGGATAAGGCCAACGACAACCCAAATAGATACAACCTCGGGTCCAAAAAGAAATGAGGAAGGCCTGATGTTCCTGAGCAACCTACTAAAGCAGAAAATCCTGCCAATGATGTAGCAAGTAGAAGCAAGGAGAAGAAAACATAGAACCTCCCACCAGTATTCAAAGGTCCCATCCTAGAGGTAAGAGAAATTTTGAATCCCCCTTCCTATTTTAACTTTGAGCATGAAATTCAGAAGATTAGGATTATTTTCCCCCTTTCAGAGATGGTCAAGAATGAGGAATTTAGGAGGTCCCTATCTAAGATGTTGTTGCCTGAACCCTCGAACCATCCCACATACTCAATCAATTTGCAAGATGAAAAACCATCAGTCATATTAGGTCCCATGGTAGAAGATAGAGATGATTCGTCCCCTCCCTTCTACACATCACTGAACATACATGATAAGGTACTGCATAATTGTTTGATGGATTCAGGAGCCTCTCATAACCTCATGCCCAAAACTATCCTGAAGGAACTAGGACTCGAAGTCACCAAAGCATACCATGAATTGTATTCTTTTGATTCAAGGAGGGTGCAATGTCTTGGGGTCATCAAGGACCTGGTTGTGACCTTGTTTTAGCTGCCCATGAAAAGTGTGGTCATGGATATTGTAGTGGCCGATGTTCCCCCAAAGTTTGGCATGTTATTGTCATGATATTGGATAAAAAGGCTTGGGGGAACATTGCAGATGGACCTCACATATGATATTATTCCCATGTCTGGGGAGGAGCATAGAAGACTGTACAAAGAAGATCAGTTGGCCTACATTATTAGTGATGAAGCAAACCCCACCAATCATCCTATATTTTCCCTTGATAATGATTTGGGGTCCAGCTTATTGCAGCTCACTAATGTCCCTGAACTGCCTCTTGAAATCAGAAAACAATCCCTTAAACTCTGTGAATATTCTCCTCTGATTACCCATGTTTGGAAAATGTTCTTTGTTGGAGCCTCTTCTAGAGAAGGTGTTGGTGATGGAGTAGTCCTTATTTCACCTATTCAAGAAATTATATCTCTATCCTACAAGTTAGAATTTGAATCTACCAATAATGTGGCAGAATATGAAGCTCTTGTCTTGGGTTTGAGGGCTACAAAAGATATGGGGATTAAAGAGATAACATTGTTTGGACATGTTGAGTTGATTGTCCAACAGATCAGAAATTTTTATCAGGGCAAACACCCTCGGCTCAGAAGTTACAGGAATGAAGTATGGGACCTCATTGACAGTTTTTTCTTGGCTTTCAACATTTCATTTATTCCAAGAGAAGAGAATGTCATGGTTGATTCTTTGGCTGTTTCAACAAGCAATTTCAGAGTTCCTCTGCCACCCAAGCTCGAGTATGATTTAGAATTAAAATACGGGCCCTCTATACCTAACAATGTCAATCATTGGAAGGTGTTTGAGGATGATCTTGAAATCAAAAGATTCCTAGAAATTGTGGAGGAGTTTCATGCATTACACATCGATCAATATGATGATTCTGACATTGATCCTCATGTTGATGTTTTTATGAAAAATATTGTTGATCATCATATTGTTCAACTGCCCAACAATCACATCCCAAAGGGACTAGTCCCTCTGGAAAGGTTATTTGATAGAAATTATGTGGAAGTAAAGGTTAAAATCTCGAATGATAATCCTGATGTAGCTGAGTGCAATATTGGCACAGAGGAGGATCCAAAGTTTGTCAAGTTGTCTAACATCTTGTCAAAGGAGAAGAGGGATGAGTATACTGAGCTATTAAAAGAATTTGTTGGTGTGTTTTCTTGGACCTACAAAGGCCTCAGAACATATGACACCATTGTCATTGAACACAAGATCTCACTGAAGGAAGAAGCCAAACCATTTAGGTAGAAGTTAAGACCGATAAATCCTGTGTTACTGCCTATTATGGAAAGGGTGGTGAAGAATATTTTGGATGCTCAGATTATTGTGCCTTTGATATATTCTGAGTGGGTGGCCAACCTGGTCCCAGTGAGAAAGAAGAGTGGAGAAATCAGACTCTGTGTCGATTTCAGGAACCTGAACAGAAGCTCCAAGAAGGACAACTACCCACTCCCAAATATGGAACACATATTACAAAGGTAACAGGTGCATCTAGGATTTCTGTGATTGATGGATTTTCTGGTTACAATCAAATCTCTATTCTTCCTGAAGACAGAGAAAAGACATCCTTCACCACTCCCTGGGGCACATTCATGTATGCCAAAATTCCCTTTGGATTAATGAACGAAGGAGAAACCTTTCAGCGAGATATGGACATCGCCTTCATTGGGGAGAAGGATAAATTTGTGGTCATATATCTGGATGACATAACATTCTTTTCCAGATATGATAAAAAACATTGTTGTCATCTGAGGAAAGACATCTTGAAATGCAAAAGGTTTGATCTCTCCTTAAATCCCAAGAAATCGTTGTTTGCCATGAAAGAGGGAAAATTGTTGGGACACATAGTATCAGCTGAGGGGGTCAGAATTGATTCAAGCAGGGTGGAAGCTATTCAAACCTTGTCACTTCCCAGATCCAAGAAGGAAGTCTAGTATTTCCTGGGCAAAATCAATTTTTTTAGAAGGTTCGTTTCAAATTTTGTTGAATTGGTGAGGCATATCACAACCATGCTCAGGAAGGGGAGTGAAATAAAGTGGACTGCTAAGTCCAGAGAATCCTTCAATCAAATTAAGAAGGCCTTGACTGAGGAACCTATGCTTATCAATCCAGATTACTAAAAGGATTTTATGATTTTTTATTTTGCTTCTTTTGATACTGTGGCAATTGTTTTATTGTAGAAAAACGTTGAAGGGTTGGAGCAACCTATTTCATTTTTCAGCAGAGCACTAAGAGATACAGAGGTGAAATATGACATCATGGATAAACATGCCTATGAATTGGTGAAATCCATCAAGGATTTCAAAATATATGTCCTTCATTCAAGGGTTATTGCATACGTCCCTTCAGTTGTTGTGAAGGACATTCTCATTCAGCCTGACATAGATGGAAGAAGGAGTAAGTGGATTGCCAAAATCCTTGAGTTTAATCTGGAAATAAAGCCCACCAAGCTAGTTAAAGGCCAAGGTTTATCCAAGTTGTTGGATGAATCTAATTGTAAACCTTTGGGGGTTAACTCCATCAACACTTGTTCAGAAAGTTAGTGACCTGAGTTGTCTGATAAAAATCCATATAATATCCCTCCATTGGCAGAATGTGCATGGTAAAAAGACATTATATTTTTCTGCACGAGTTAAGGCCTCAAGATGGAATGGGGAAGAGAAAGGAAAGATATTTGAACCTCAAAGCAATTAGGTACTGCCTTATTGACCAGGTCTTGTATTGGAGAGACCCTCTAGGAGTGATTCTGAGATGTTTAGACCTACAGGAGGCCCAAAATATTATGTTTGATTTTCATGATAGCTTGTGTGGGGGACATCATTTATAGAGAACCACGACCTATAAAATTCTTAGGGCTTGGTACTTTTGGCCTACTCTATTCACTAATGTCTGTGAAAAAGTTAGAGCTTGCATCAAATTTTAGAAATTCTCTGGAAAGCAGCAGCTTAAGTCTCTGCCATTGAATCTTGTGGTAGCTTCAGGACCCTTTCAGCAGTGGGGCCTAGACTTCATTGGGGAAATTCATTCTACTTCAAGTGGTCAACACAGGTGGATATTAACCGAAAAAAATTATTTCACCAAGTGGATAGAAGCTATTCCCACAAGGAGTGCTTCTCATAAAGTGATCATTAGTTTTCTTGAAGATATTATGGCAAGGTTTGGTTGTCCGAACATAATCATCATTGATAATGTTGCATCCTTCAAGGTTGAACCATTGATCAAGTTTTGTGAGAAGTTTGGAATTTCATTAATCCACTCTACCCCCTACTACCCTCAAGTCAATGGATTAGTAGATTCCTATAACAAAAGACTCATAAAGATCATCAAAAGACTACTAGATCACAACAAGAAATCATGGGATTCAAAGCTCAAACTTGCCTTGTGGGATGATCGAGTGACAACAAAAAGGTCCCTGGGTATCTCTCCTTTCCAACTTGTATATGGGACTGAAGCAATTTTTCCTACCCAGCTCACCCTGCCTATGGAAAAATTCTTTTAGGATTACCAAGGAGAACCTGATAATACGAGCAGAAGAATTAGTCAACTAGTAGAAGTCCAACAGACTTGAGAGCAGGCAATGGGAAAAGCGCATGACTGTCAGCAGAAGATCAAGCAAGCTTTTGACAGGAAATGCGGGAGAGACGATTTCCAGCTGGGAGATCTAGCACTTAAGTGGGATGCTCCCAGACAGGATAGAGGCAAACATGGAAAATTTGAGGCCCTTTGGATCGGTCCCTTCAATATTTCTAAATCATTTCCAAACAACACTTATAAGTTGCAGAATTTGGAGGATGATGAATTTTTTGGTGGCCCTATAAATGGGAATTTTCTGAAGAAGTTCTTTATTTGAGCCATAAGTGGCTCCCATGTCTTTGTAAATATTCTTTTTCTTTTTCGTTTCTGGTTTTATGGGTGACTCCACAACCCAACAGAAGGTGACTGGAGATGCAAAGGATATATTAGAGAATCATAGGGAGGAATTTATCCCCCATGGATCCTAATGTTATCACATGTTTTTGCAGGGGGATGTTTTTTCCCTTGGTTTTGGCTTCTAGGTGACAAAAGGCGAAGAAAAAGGCTAAAAACCTACTAAATGGTGCTTATCCTAAGTTTGTCGGGGTCATTGTGATCGTTTGGCGTTCTAATCTAGGAGGCACATAGATCTGGGCGGCTGAGATCTGAGCGCTCCAGATCAATGATCGTCGATCATATCAGGGCCCCAACATGTGCGATCGATAAAATTTGTATGGTGGGCCGGGGATGAAACCATGGTTTTGTGAAGCTGTTACGTGTCAGTCAGAGACACACATTGGGCCCAAAAGCGGGGAAGAATCAAACCTCTTTTCGTGGCCCCGATATGCGCATGTGAATCTAGAGCCCTATCCCGAGTCGACAAGTGGTCGCTCCCCTATCACTTTCGCTCCCTCACACCTATCCTCCACTCACCGTCCCACTGACACCTATATCTTCATCACCTCCCACCACTTGTGCCACTTTTCTCCACATCACCTCCATCCCATTACACCTCAAATCCCTCTTGCGTGGTCCCCATGCTATCCTCAGTCTCCTCTTCCATTGACGACTTTCCAACTGGCTATCTCCTGTCTATTATTCCATGCCGAGCGCGCCAATTGCTTCGTCAGCAACCAAGTCTGTTGTCAGACCTCCCCACAAGCATCTGACTCAGATCCAGACAGTAGAATGCTAAGGCCACCACGTCCTTCAGGTGCACATTGACTCAGGCCTTCTCAATCTTGATGAAGCAGTTATTAAGGTTGGTTGGTGGTGGTTGAACATTGTTTCCTCCATAAATGGAAATCCCAGGGAAGGACTGCCAGTTAGTTGGCTCATCTTCAGGTTCGTTGTAAAGTGCGATTGCGTTTGACTAAGGTTCACGTCTGACTAGAGACTGCATGCTCAGTCTGTCAAGAAGCATGCATACATAATGCCTTCAATGTAGCCACTCAAGCACGCTTTTGGTTTTTTGGTTCTGAGTATATAGGAGTCTTCCTCATATTTTTTTAGGGTCGATGGTAGAGCAAAGCTCCCGTATTGTAAAGTTTTAATGAAGATTCTAGTTTTCTGGCTATGTATCTATATTTGAGACTTCTTGTTTAATGACAGTCAAATTTCTTACTCCAGCTTATTTGCCTCTATTACTGAGAGGATTCATGATGAATGATTCACATGGATTGTTGTGACCGTGTTATGATGAATGTTTGATTGTAATGTTGTAATAATTTCTTTCAGTTCCTCTGAGATTTGAATTTCAAGAAGATCTCGTGTTTAAGTATTTCCTCTTTGGGTTGTTGGAAGACCGGATGTCCATAGCAGACTTCTTCATTCTCCTCAAAGTTCTTCCCCCTACTCACCCTTGCTACAATTTACTGACTGAAGTTATATTGAGACCTCACTTGCCTGTGCATTCCGACCCATTTTTCTGAGTTAAAGTGATATAATCTTGAGATTGCACCCATTTGACCCTTTTATAATCAACCTGTGACTTTAAACTCTGATGGGTACTAGGATTACCTCTGTCGCAATCCAGAGGTGAATTCCAATGCTAACAGGTAATCACTTCATTTATGTAGTGTTTGACATGTTGTTGGTAGGAAATAACATGGATGTTATCAAGGAGGTGAAATCACGGCTATCCTCCAAATTTGACATGAAGGATCTCAGTGCTACTAAATTCATTCTGGGAATGGAGATTAAAATAGATCGTGTAAACATGAAACTCTGGTTGAATCAGAGAAAATATGTTGAGACAATATTGCAGAGGTTTAATATGTAGGAAAGTAAGTCGGTCAAGGTTTATATTCCTATAGGTGTAAAGTTATCTGTAGATCAGTGTCCCAAGACACAGGAAGAGGAAGAGGACATGTCCCATGTTCCATATGCTAGTGTGATTGGCAGTTTGTTGTATGCAATGGTTTGTACTAGACCGTACATTGCACATGCAGTGGGATCTTTGAGCAGGTATATGTAAAAACCAGGGAAGGAGCATTGGACAACAGTAAAGAGGGTTTTTACATATTTGTGTGGCACTTCTAGCTATGAATTGTGTTACCAATGAAGACTAGGATTGGAAAAAGTGTTGGACATACATGGGTTTGTTGATGTTGAGTAGGCTGGAGATCTAGATCGCAGAATATCTACAAGTGGGTATGTGTTTAACCTATTTGGAGGAGCAATAAATTGGATGAGCAAAAGACAGATAGTAGTGGTACTCTCAATTACAGAAGTTGAATACATGGAAGCCACTCATGCATGCAAGGAAGCAATTTGATTACAGATATTGTGTTCAGGTATTGGGTTGGTACAACAAGAAGTATGGTTAGATTGTGACAGTCAGAGTGCAATCTTCCTGGTAAAGAACCCAGCTTATCATTCAAAGATAAATCATATTGATGTTTAGTATCACTTTGTGAGAGACATGGTTGAAGACAAGAAGGTGTTATTGGAGAAGGTTGATACTTTGAAGAATGTAGAAGATTCATTGACAAAGTCTGTGAGAACTAAGAAGTTCTTTTGGTGTAGAGAAACATTGGACATTAATTCCATAGATTGTTTACTATGTAAACTAGTGACCCCCTATATGCAAATAAAACAAGTGGGAGAATGTTGGGTAGGTGTTATATTCTTTGCATGTGTGTGGGGGGGTGTGTCATATTTGATGATCCCTCCCCTCTTTGTTTGTTGTTTCGTGTGCGTCGGGTGCTTTCCTAGGGGGGTCCTCGGGGGGGGCACCCCTTGTTACGTGAAGCGTTCGACTCCAGGGTAGCACCCCAAAATTTCTTTTTGGAAGGTTTTTGCTATTTTAATGTTTTTCACTATTTTTAGCAGTTTTCTAAATTAATACCAAATTAAGGGATTAGGGTTTTGGTAGCTGGGAAATACATAAAATATTGTGTATATATTTATTGCGAATGGTGAAATTAATACAATGGAGAGTTGAGAGGTGCAACACCAAGGAAGGTTGGTTTTCTCTCGGTTAAGGGTTTCCAGCGTAAATCTCTATTTACTGTGAATGAGCCATTGATTACTTTTCATTTTGCTTAAGAACTTGTATGCTTTGCTTTACTTCACAAGTTTAAAACTTACAACATGGACAATAAAATAATATAATGTAGACTTTATCCACTTTGGCGCCCCCCTTAAACCCCTCTCACATATAAATATTAATAAAATATTATAACCTTTATACTTTTGTGGACCAACAAAGCTAAGTCAATTCCCTCTAGTGGAGTCATATCCCCCCCAATGTTTCATTCTTCTTGTACCACAACCGACTATATGTTTTTATTAATAGTTTTGATACAAAATATATACAAATTGGCCCTTGGCAATACTATCCGACTCACTAACCTATATAACATATATGTACAATTACAAGTCCCAAGGATAAAAACTAGGGTGTTACATGGTTGCTCTCACCATTTCCTTTTGTGTTTTATAGGCATGTACATAACAAGGGCCATGGTAGCCATTAAACCTCAGTTTTTCCCATCATTCAAGCACTCTGTAGACCTGGAGGGTTGAGGAGCAATGCACAATATTCAAAAATTGATTTGTAAAGTTATTTGGTTATTGGAGTAGCATTTAAGGGTTTAATGGGAAAGTGCAACTCATTGGATGAAAATAGGAGAAAGAAACCCTTCTATCAATGTGCATACCTAGAAGGAAAACACTGAGCATTTAGGTGCTCAATGCTATTCTTTTCTCGTAGAAATCAATTTTCGTTTGATTTAACCATCAAAGAATTACCAGAAAATGTAGAATTTGAATTGCAGATGAGTGTGATACATTGTTGAATCCATTGATAAACCAAAGTAAGAAGAAATGAGATTTGGTATCATTTTCCAAAGCAAAAGAGATTCCAAACTTGTTTTAGGGTTTTCGACTATGTCTCTGCAAATAGGGAAGTAAAAGTGCGGAAATTTATTTATGAATGCCTTGCCATGTTTTTCCTTTGTATTGAAGAATTTTTTGCTCATAGCTTGATTTTTTACATTCTCCAATGATTGATGGTTTCAAGCTTGAAGCATTATCACATTGGATAAACTTCTCTCGAAGCAATTTCTCTTTCTCCATGCAATTTCCATCTCGTAGATCTTATGATTGAGATGATATGACTCATGCTTGAGAAAGATCCAGTGAAAAATATTTTATAAACCATTGGTTGTGCTCCTTGTATTTGCTTTCATAGCGGCTAATTTGTTAGACACGCGGGAATAAAACAAGTGTTGCATGGCAGTGTAGTCCCTGCCAGGTTGGTATGGGAATAAATGTGACCTAGTACATGCAAGTGGCTAGAGAGTTGAAATACATGTGGTTTGCGTGCAAAACATAATATTCCCGAATTAGTTCTTGAAAAAATATAAAAAATTATCAATGTTTGAATGGTTGTTGGACACAAAAAAGTTAGCATTACCGAATTGGTTATTTTTAAAACTAGGACATAGAAAGTCATCAGAAATAAATAAATTACACATATGAAATATGTATTTTTACCAAGGAGGTTAGAAAGCAAATTTTGAAAAATGGGGTCGAAGTGTAAATGAAATGAAGTGTTTGGTGCAAAATGTATATGAGGGAAATGTTGTGTGCAAGGTGCATATTTTGGAAGATGGGGAAAAAGTAAATGACATTTGGCAAGCCGAGCACCATCTAATTTTGGAAAGTATATAGCAAACATTTTTTTTTTTTGAAAGTATATAAGAAAATAAAAAATCTGTTGACAATGCAAGATTAAGTTTGGAAATTTAAATGCATTTTCAATGTGGACTGGTGAAAGATAAAAATATATGATGACATAAAATTAATAGGAGATAAGAAATATAAAACATTTATTGTATTTGTGAACATTTTCCATAAATGCATTTGTTATAGAGAGTGTTGAAAGATAAGAGTAGAGTCTTTAGGATATAAAAATTTAGATGCATTTTTATTTGAAATCTATCAAAAAATAGAAGTTTGTTACATACCACTTCAAATTTTGAAATATACAAAAAAAACAAAGTGTGTTACAGATAAACCAGAATTTCAATGTGTTTATCATGTAGACTGGGATTGGGGCTCCCGCGAACCATTAGAGAAATATTTACAAGAAACAAGATTGTGGAAAGAAGATAGAGTGCAACAGCTGCAAAAGAAAATAAATGGAAAGGTATAAGTGTTTGCCTATACATGTTTATTTAAGAAAGAGGAATAACGGGGTTGAGAAACAAAGAAAGATGGGATGAGTAAACTTACAGTGAGGGTACATATGAGTGCTTTGGATATTTGCTTGTGTCTTCCCTTTCATTGATGTCGATGACGACTGCGGTTTCAAGGATGTTCTCCACGACCGCTGGAATGCTGGCAACTGCCTGTTGTCTTTCGTTGGTGGCCTGTTTTTATTGCCTTTCGACCCATTCTTCAATGTACACTCTCATTGGGGAGATGTTGATCTCATTCTGGATCTTGGTGTTGAAAAGATCGTTTTCTAATTCCTGGAAGTCGATAGAAAGATTAGAGAGAGCCTGATGAATTTCCTGATTCTGTACTACATATTTGACTAGCCAGTCATGGACGTGAGATTGATCAAATTGAAGGATGTTGTAAAAAGTTTCAAGAGAGAAGGTCTTCAACATAGCAACCTATTTATCGAATTCTTCTCTGGTTAAGGGAAAGGAGTTTGCGATTAAGAGGGGGTCTTGGAAGTCGTTTGTTTTCCCGGATAAGTCTATATTTGACAACTTTGTGAATAATTTATCTTTCTTCGATATGACTTGTTCACATGACTGAAAAATGAGATGCAGGTTGTTTACTTTTTATTTCCAACATGCATTCAATTGGTTGATCCAGTTTTTGGATGGAATATCTTCTTCTCTTCTTTTTGTTTCTGTCATATTGTTGACAATCTTGCCAAAAGCGATGACCATTTTTAAGAAGATTTTTTTTCATCTTTTAATTCGGCTTGCACAATATCGAGCAAGCTATGTGCCCTGGTTCCAAGGGAAGAGATGGTTGTGATCTTTTCTAGGCATCGGTAACCAATTCCATTATTTTTGTGATATTGTTTTCCACATATCCTTTACAGGATGTGAGCAAGGTGGAGGGTGCTTTTACATTGGGTACAGGGGTGTCAGGCATGGCTATTGCCAAAGGATCGACAAGCAATGGCATAGGAAAGAAAGTGTCTTCCAATTCCTTGACTCGGTCCTTCAGTTTGGCATTGTGGGTCTCCATGCGTTCAATGGAGTCATGAAGTGCTTCTCCATTCACGGTGTGAAGTTGACAGATTTGGGACGACCGCATGTTGGCAACGTCAACCTATGAACAAGATTTACCTTTGATATTTTTAACATTTTTTTTCTAAAATATCAATTTTTTGTTCCAGCTATCAAAAACAACACTCTGGAACACGAAGGATTCATCTTCGTCAAAATTTTGGGCAACGGATATGTCCATTGGATGGCTATGGTGGATGGCGTCCTCGGGCTGATCAAAGAAGGGGAACATGGCATCCAGATCAGTGTCAATTTCCATGTTCTCAGTCTGAATTTCTGGGTCTTCTGCTTGCCCCACATTTTTTTTTATCTTCTTCTCCACTGGAATTTTGTGAGATCTATCAATTTTAGAGTGAGGAGGGTCGTTATCTCCTCCTTCGTTTGAAGAATTCTGGGTTTCTTTGTTGCTGTGATGGGCCATTTGAGCGATGCTCTGGGATGTCCTACTTTTTTGAGTGGTATTTGTGGATTGAACACTCTTATCACTGGGGTCTTTCCCCTGTTGCGTGTACAATTTGGTGCATCTTTCCACTGTCTCTACATCGCTGGCATCAAAGGCAGGCATGTGACTGTCTATGTTTTTGGGTAGGTGTTTATTTACAAAACAATCGTTGAGGCTAAGTGAATGTAAATGTTGTCTAAAAATATCATAGGGGTCGAATCCTTTTATGTGTTCAACATATCTGAGGTTGGAGATACTAAATGTGGTGCGAAATCGTCAAATTTGTTGACGTTTTTCAACACGAACTCCCCTATTTTCCAAGGCATAGGAATGAACTATTTTTTTTTCTTCCTTTGGAACAGATGGAACCAGTAGTTGTATTGACATGCTACTTCTGCAATAAAAATTATGTCCGTAATGTGACATGGAAGGAGAGCAGGTTGTTCCGTGGAGCCAAAAATTCTTATGACAGTGTAATTATCCAAATGTTGGATTGTTCCCTTTT
>ML794891.1:97015-115635 GCA_009831015.1 Picea engelmannii | reverse complement strand
TGATAGGTGGACCGTAATACGGAAAAGGGTAAAATTTCATGTTTCAGAATTTTTGAGTGCAAAATGTGTAAAACGGAAGAGATCATGAAAAGGGCATGATAGGTCGACCGTAATACGGAAAAGGGCATGATCTAAGAACAGTTGCAAATTTGTATATCTGTCAATTTGTATATAACAGAGCTACGAATGTTGTTTGGAGGTCCTGGAAAAGTAGAGGTGCAATGTTGATGCAACAAGCAGGGTCCTCCTCTCAATTTCTATATGGCGGAACTCTAGGTGGTAGTTGTGGGACAGGGAACAATAGAGGGTCAATTTAAAGAAAGGGGAAGCGATGGTTGGAAACGCATGAATTGGGAAAATAGAAAGGCGGAAGAAATTTTTCGTAAGTGAGAATTGGTTTCAAAGAAGCCCCATTGTTGCAAAATCATGATCTACTAGTTATCAGGAAACATGTTGTTGAAGATTACATTTTATTGCAATGTGCGCGTGTAGTTATGTTCTTCATACATTATTCCATGACTGTAACATATCAACTGAAGTAGTCAACTTTGTTTTGTACTAATTAGCATTAAAACTTAATAATTGCATCTCTAGAAACAAGAAGAATGATTTTGCTGGAACATTTTACATTGGTATTAGTAAACAAAAGATCGAAGAAGTATGAGAGCACTGAAGTATGCCAATTAGAACATGCGTGAAACCCATAAAAGTGGCAGAGACGAAGAGTCCAAGGCCAAAATTTCGTCATAGAAAATCCATTTAAAAAAATAAGAAAAGTATTGAGTATTGCACATCTATGCTTAGAAATTGGATCCAGTTCTTCAGTTGAAAACATTGAAGGTATCCACAAAAAACACAGGCACGGGTTCCGCAGTATGATAGATCCTTGGAGTTTTCTCCTCGATTAATTATCCTCTGCTGAAATTGATATTTTTCAAAAGCTTTGCCTGAGGAAGAAGATGAAAATGGTTGCAGGGCAAGTGGAATAGACCTTAGTTGAAACTGACTCTTCATAGTCGAAAAAAATTCAGTAGTACATCTTGCATGTGCAATTAAAGAGGCCCAAATTAGTCCATTCTAGGCAGAAGGAGATGACTAGTAGGAAAATGCACTGCAGCAGCGAAAGTTTTGCACCTGATACCCGAAAATGTTAAACAATATTTTTTTGGCTTGAAATATATCTCTGGAAGCATCAACATATGATTGTTTTACAGTCAAACTCTTCCACCCAGAACGGACTAATTTGGAACTCTGGAATTCCTACTTTGGCGGTGCAAAGTGGTTGTTGCGTTCACTATCCATTTTTTTTCCTTAAACTCCTTTTCGTGTTGTCATGACTGCGATCACCGAGCCGGGAAGGTCCATTCGTTATGGTTCATTTCAATTTGGACCCAGGAGTGGGAATATTTTATGCATTTCCATCATCCATTGTCGTATCATCGTCCATCAGATCATCTTCTTCTGGCTTGGAATTCATGGCATAAAGTTCTGCAACAGGCATGACTGCAAGTGGGCAGGTTCTCTAAGCAGCCAAGGTTGGCATTGAATTTTTTGTCTTGAAATATATCTCTCGGTGTACAAAGGGACCATCTCATTTTTGCTCATGGCCGGAGAGGGATGAAGAGTAAGAATATGCCCTGGAATAGTGGAACCTGTGGCCATTATGCCCCAATGTGTTTACTGTGTGTGGAGAGAACTGCCGCCACAAGTTATTAAGAATTTTCATTTGCTCGAGACAATGTTTCAAACGAAAATTGGGGAGGGATAATATAAGCATCCGTAAAGTCTGGTTTAATGCGTATCAATGGAATATCTCCTCGAGCCTTTTGCTGATCAATGAAAATTTCCAGGATTCATGCGAAATGAGTTGTGACCATCACATCTCACTAATTGCACAATTAGAAAAAAGTGCGAAGGTGGCGGTGACGGCGAAAAGACATTAAGAATCGAAAATTTCTTAAAAGTACCAACCCGTCGACGGACAAAAAAAAAATATTGCGTCGCCTTTGAAATGAATACTTGGAAAGGATAACATGCTTGTGCGTAAATCTTATTTTAATTCGTACTAATGACAAATCTTCTCTGAAATTCCAGACATTAATGACAACTATAACGGTTGTTGCAGGATGGCTACTAGAATTAAATCTTATTTATTTCATATCGAAAGCGGTCAGGCGGGTTACAAAAGAAAAACGAAAGAAGATATACCTAGGAGACGTGAAGGCCCGATGGTTCTCTACCTGGCGGATGAGTTCTCGGCCTGGCGGGATGAAAATTGAGCCTCTATTGTTCTGTGTCCTACAAATAGCACCTACACTTCAGCGAGATACAAAATGATAGGCAGAGTTGCAGGTTGGTTGGCTCAACATTGAGGGTTGGTTGGTTAAACATGTACTTTTATAAAGTATGGACATCAGATTGTATAGAACATATCTGAATCCGTGATTCCATACTTGGGCACTTTTTGTTTCGCGCGTTTGCAACCTAGCGGGTTGAAAATTGAGTATCTATTGTTTTGTGCCCTACAAATACCACCCACAGTTACGCGATATACAAATTGACAGCGGGATTTGCGGAGATGAGTTTCTATATAAAGTATAGACATGAGATTTTATACAACATATGTAGATCGCTTATTCCATACTTAGGCACTTTTTTGATCGCGGGTTCGCGACCTGGCGGGCTAAAAAAATACTGAATATTGTTCTATTTCCTACAAATAGCACGCAGATTTTCGCGATATACAAATTGACAAAATGACCTATGGGTTGCTTGGCTGAACATTGCATTTGTATTGTTCTAGAACATATGCGGATTCTTCGTTCCCTGTACTACAAATAGCAACCACATTTTCGCGATATACAAATTGACAGGAGGACCTACGGGTTGCTTGGTTGAACATTGTATTTGTATTGTTCTAGAACATATGCATATTCCTCATTCCATACTTGGCACTTTTTGGATCGCAGGTTCACGGCTTGGCGAGCTAAAAAATAATTATCTATTGTTTTGTGTCCTACAAATAGCACCTACACTTTCGCGATATACAAATTTACAAGCGAGCTTCTGGACATAGTCTCTATATAAAGTATGGAATGAGATTTTATACAGAATATGTGGATTCCTCATTCCATACTTACGCATTTTTTGGATACTGGATTCGCGGCCTGGCAGGCCGAAAATAGACTCTCTATTGTTATGTATCCTACAAATAGCACCCACATTTTTGCGATATACAAATTGACAGCGGGATTTGTGGAGATGAGTCTCTATATAAAGTATCAACATGAGACTTTATAGAGCATATGTGGATCCGTGTTTCCATATTTAGGAAATTTTTTTATCGTGGGTTTGCAGTTTGGCGGGTCGAAAAAAGAGTCTCTATTGTTCCTTGTCCTACAAATAACACTGAGATTTCCGTGACATACAAATTGACAGGAGTCGCCACAGGCTGCTTGGCTGAACATTGCATTTTTTTTGTTCTAGAACATATGCACATCCCTCATTCCATACTTGGGCACTTTTTTGGATCGCGGGTTCGCGGGCTGAAAATTAAGTATCTATTGTTTCGTATCCTACAAATAGCACCCACACTTCCGCAATATACAAATTGATAGGCGGAACTATGGACATAATCTATATATAGAATATGGAATGAGATTTTACACAACATATGTGGATCACTAATTGCATACCTAGGCAGTTTTTGGAGCACCCATTGGCAGCCTGGCGCACCAAAAATAGTCTATTGTTTCGTCGCCTACAAATAGTATCCAGACTTCAGCGATATACAAATTGACAGGTGGACTCGGGCTGCTTCGCTGAACATTGGACTTTTATTGTCCCATTGTGATCCCGTATCAATTTCATAGTTAGCGATGTTTTTTTATCGGGGGCTCTGGAGCTGTCCGCGACATATAAATTGACACGAGTCGCTACGGACTGCTTGGTTGAACATTCATTTGTATTGTTCTAGAAGATATGTGGATCCCTCATTCCATACTTGGGCACTTTTTGGATCGCAGGTTCGCGACCTGGCGGGCTGAAAATTAAGTATCTACTGTTTTGTATCCTACAAATAGCACCCACACTTCCACGATATACATATTGACACGTGGACCTGGGGACAAAGTCTGTATATAAAGTATGGAATGAGATTTTATACAGCATATGAGAATCACTAATTGCATACTAATTGACAGGTGCACTCGGGTTGCTTCGCTGAACATTGGACTTTTATTGTGTCGTTGTGATCCTGTATCAATTTCATAGTTAGCAATTTTTTTTTATCGGGGGTTCTGGGGTTGGCGGGATGGTAATTGGGCCTCTATTGTTTTTCGCTATATAAATACATTGTTGTACAACATATGTGGACCTACGGGTTGCTTGGCTGAACTTTTCATTTGTATTGTTGTAGAACATATGCAGAGTCCTCATTCCATACTTGGGCACTTTTTGGATTGCAGGTTGGCGGCCTAGCGGGCTGAAAATTAAGTATCTATTGTTTCGTGTTATACAAATAACACCTACACTTCCGTGATATACAAATTTACACGTCGGCTTGTGGACATAGCCTTTATAAATTATGGAATGATATTTTATACAACATATGTGGATTCCTCATTCCATACTTAGGCATTTTGTGGATCGTGGGTTTGCGGCCTGGCCGACCGAAAATAGTGGCTATTGTTCCGTCTCCTACAAATAGAACCCAAATTTCCGTGACATACAAATTGACAGGAGGAGTTGCGAGCTGCTTGGATGAACAGTGCATTTGTATTGTTCTAGAACATATGTGGATCCCTCATTCCACAGATCGGTATTTTTTGGATCGTGGGTTCGCGGCTAGGCGAGCTGAAAATAAAGTATGAAGAACCCTCATTGCATACTCACAAGTGGACTCAGGTTGCTTTGTTGAAAATTGGACTTTTATTGCCCCGTAGCGATTCCGTATCAATTTCATAATTATCGATTTTTTTCTATCGGGGGCTCTGGGGTTGGCGGCTTGGAAATTGGGCCTCTATTGTTCCCCTCTGTACAAACACATTGTTCTAGAACATATGCGGATCCCTCATTCCATACATGAGCACTTTTTGGATCACGGATTCGTGACCTGGCGGGCTTAAAATTAAGTATTTATTGTTCTGTGTTCTACAAATAGCATCTTCACTTCCGCGATATACAAATTGACAAGCGGACTTGTGGACATAGTCTCTATATTAACTATGGAATGAGATTTTATACAACATATGCAGATT
Source organism: Picea engelmannii (assembly GCA_009831015.1). Lineage (NCBI taxonomy): Eukaryota > Viridiplantae > Streptophyta > Pinopsida > Pinales > Pinaceae > Picea > Picea engelmannii. The sequence goes on along the minus strand of ML794891.1, from coordinate 110,377 downwards.
CCTCATTCCATACTTAGGCAGTTTTTGGATCGCGGGTTAGTGGCCTGGCGGATTGAAAATAGAGTCTCTATTGTTCCCTCTCCTACATATACCACCCAGGCTTCTACAATATACAAATTGCCAGGAGAACTCGGGCTGGTTGCCTGAACATTGCACTTTTAGGCATTTTTTGGATGGCGGGTTCGCGGTTGGGAAAGCCAAAAATAGAGTCTCCATTGTTCCCTCTGCTACAAATAACATCCAGGCTTCTACCATATACAAATTGACAAGAGGACTCGGGTTGATTCGCTGAACATTGCACTTTTATTGTCCCATAACAATTTCGTATGTATTTCATATTTAACGATTTTTTTTTATCGGGGGTTGTGGGGCTGGCGGGCTGAAAAATGGGCCTCTTTTGTTCGGGCTCGCGGGCTGAAAATTGGGACTTTATGGACTTGAGAGCTGGCGCATTAAATTATTAAAGGATGTTAAATTGCTTATTCTTAAAAGAATCAAGGAAAGAAAAGATTTTTTTTTTTAAATTCTATAACTGCAAGCATAACAAGGACCAATTTGAATTTTAAGGGCCTGTTGTTCATATGATAGCACAATTTCATTCCGCACACTAAATATTCATTGATTTCAAATTATTCCAGGATATTAATCTGACTAACTTCATCGAATAATCAAAAATGTGAAAACAACAACCAATTTGTATTTTAAGAGCCTCTTGTTTGTATGTGAGGACAGTCGCAGTTCGAACACTATATATTTGTTGATTTCAAATTATTTCAGAACAATAGTTTGACCAAGTTCATTGATCAAGGAAATATTCTAAAGCAAGTGACAGTACAGTTGTGTCACAGCGTCATAGAAATTACCAGGCGAATCTGTGCCCCAGCTGGCTAAAACAAAACAATTATATTGTTCGGTGTCCTCCAAAGAACAGTTGGAGTTCCAGGGTATACAAATTGACAGACAAAGTAGATAAACAAGAACCAACCATAATTTAAACAGTCCACAAGCAAGTTCCCAGAAGGTTCCATAGAGAAGAACCCATCGACCTTTGCACCAAACAATTTGATATACAAAGAAAATATGTCGCCGCATTTGTTTTCTATTGAAGCGAACTTTCATCTGGATGTTGAACAAATATTACAGAGAGACATGAGGTATTTTCATTTCCTCTCAAAGTTTCATATAAAAAAAAAAATTTCCCTTTTCAACCGATATGTAAAATTGCATTGTCCTCATTTAAGGTGAATTTGCTTTGTATCTGAAGTTGTCGCAACATGTAGACACTGCTTTCCTTTTTCTGTAGATATGTTTCATACGACAACTCTGCCAACTCAATAAGCACATTTTGTAACAGCGGTTTCCTGATCGTACAGTGCATGGTTGTGTTGTCCACGGTTCGAATAACACCACTGAGGCAATGTCCATAAATATATTGACATTTTTCACTGCATCGCAAACAATCAATCGTATCATTAGTTATCAAAGCGGAGGCAGAGGCAGCGGAATGGCATTTTGCACAAACATGATCAAAGGGGGTCGAGTACACATTGGTTGCAACTAAAATACCTTCAACCTAGTAATGCGAGCAAAGGAATTAATACATTGAACAATATAATACACAATTGCATCCCACCCTCCCCTTTAAAAAAAAATAAAAATTTAACAGCTGCGGAAATTTGTTGAAGGATATTTCTATAAGAAAAGTGAGGATGATTTTGTAAATGTATACGCACAAAAATTGTAGAGCTATCTAGCTTCTCCAGATCCTTTACTGTATCTTCTTGCAACTCTATTACACACGTTGACTGGGTTGTCCGAAATATTGTTTCTCTAGCATCCTTCTTTTTTGTTATATTTTTGAATAGCAAAAGTGGAATCTTCCCTCTATGCAATTGTTGTTCCATTGACGAAAACAAATCTGAATACATATCGAACAATTGTAGCTGCAACATGGAACAGTGCAATTTTTGTGTAACTTATTCGACATACATGCATAAGTGAAAGTAAACAACAAAACTGAATATGAAAAGTGGTACCATTGCCTTCTCACTGTCTGACTCTCCATCCTTTATATGGAGAATGTGTTGCGACCCAATTGTTCCCATTGGGTAAATATCAATGCTCTGTGCAAGTTGCCTAATAGTCGAGTCCAGGAGGAAGCGGTATTATGAACAAATAAGAGGATTTTTTTCCACAATGTGTGTTTCATTGACTGAAATAATTTGATCGCAATCACCACGGTCATATACTGTTTTCGGCAATATATTAAAATTTGTAATGGATATCCCATTATGCGGAAATAACTTTTCTGCATGTTTCTGGACAAGTTGTGGAGGAACAGTCAGTGTGATTGTCATCATGGCGTCCTTGTCTATCATATCAACATGCATAATGGGTCTACTTTTGTTTGCCTTGTCCAAGTAGGTGGTATAGACAACCATTATGTCCCCAACGAACACCTGTCTAGTTTGGCGGTTGTTCAAGGCCTCTATTGACAGTACTTTGGATGTCATAACTCTAGACCTGAAGACATTTTTTGAATAGGAAAACTAAAGTGAATGGTAATGTTCTACAAGTACATGCATACTTTTGATGGACTATGGAGCCAGAGTTTCACAATGACACCTCTTAGTCTGCAGAACATGCAGCAGTTTCAGCGTCTCGCTCATACTGGTTGATACTTCTTGCGAGCTGCAAACCATGTACTGCAGATGGCATGAGCATATTCACCATGCCATATATGAATATATAGCCTAGGAAATTTGTCTAATAAACATAGTAAGAGCACAACGCATGCATATTTACCTTTGGCCTTGTCGGTCCGTCGATGTATGGGATGACTAACTGCTCATGGTCGTCTCACTGGTCCAACTTTTTCTGATGCAAGCATTTGCAGATGGACATCAGGACTAAGAAAATATATGCATTCTATATTATATGCCCACACCGAGTTTGTATCTTTAATTTTATGGAACACTTGGTATACCTTTTAGAAGATTGTACCACATAACCCTCTGCTGTTGCACAAAAGAATTCATCTCCCTATCCAAGCAACCTGTTTTTTCCAAGGCAGCAACATGGAAGATGCAATCGACATCAAGGCAAGTTAGTTTGAAAACATACATGTAAAACAAAAAAGAAACATGTCTATTTACCCACCAAAGAGTCATTCGTCCTATCTAGCCATTTTATTTGTTTAAATGCAGCAATGCAGCGCAAACACAACGGACATGCACTAGCTTAGTATGCAGGAATAAATGTATGCAACCAAGAAAACTTACCATGTAGGAAGGAACACAACTAGCTTAACACATATCCAGACCATAAATGAAATACAAAATAGTGCAATATGAAACAACAGTATGAGCATGCACCTTTATATATCCTCTTCAGTTGCAGTCGAGACTCTCTCCTTTTCTCCAGCTACTCTGTTTGTTTCAATTTGGGAACCCACAAAATTTAATGAACATTAATGGAAGCTAGTATTCAACGGAGAATAAGAAATATGTACATAGAGTAAAACTGACTCAACAAATAGTCTACATAGGCATAAACATGAACCTTTGCGCTTCTCTATCCATGGTTGTAAACGTGTACAATTTTTTTCCCTGGCAAAAATATATTACAAGGCACAAAATATCACGCAATTGCATGGCCGCAGCTAAATGATTTCTTATTTTCCCTAGAAATTTATCCACATATGTCCTCTAGCCATGTTCTTTATCCTCTACACAGACTGTTGTGCACACAATACAAGTTCTCAGTTTTCTGTGGCTAATTACCCACACATGCTTCCAAACATGAAAATATAATCTTGTAGAATCTTTGTTGCACATATCATATGTCAAGAACAACACAAATTGCATCCTACGCACACTAGTCTATGTAGAGGAGAAAGGACATGTCATGTCATATCCACACATCTGACCATACATGGTTTATAAATGTACCATGCATACATATGCTTTATTCCAACAAAAAAAAAGTGGGTATTGTAACTTCACATGTAATCCTCGAAAAATTTTGCATGCAACTATTTTCTTTCATGGAAGGGCTACAGCACCAGGAAAATCTCACAGAATAACAGATCTCGACTCTGGAAAACATGGCAAATAAAAAAACTGCATATCCACTGGTGGGTGCAGGGGCTGAACACCATAAAGCACCCCAAAAAAACAATAACAATCCAAAAAAAAATTCTCCAACCACCACCGTTGCACCCCAACCCTGCAAGGCCGAATCAAAGAAAAGAAACCAGCAAGGACCAAACCAGCGAGAAAGCACGAAGAGGCCGAACTTCACCCCCAACACCCCAAAGCGCAAAACCCGGCCAAACAAATAGAACCAGCAACCTGAGAACCAATGAACCAGCAAGAACCACCGAGCCAATGAACAACATATGTATCTCCAACGATTACAAAACTGCAACCCAAACAGAAAAGGAACCAGAAACACACAAGGAACATGCGACTACAAATAAGCAAACATCCTTACTTGCAAACTGCAAACTAAACAACAAACAAGGAATACAAAATGAAACCATGGCATCCAAACTTACTATGAAACGATGAAATGCAGAAGCATAGCTCGAATCACCAGCGAAACAACAAGAAGCAGCAACCGAGAAACCAGGGAACAAGAACCACTCACCGAACCAGTAAACAATGTATGTAGCCTCGACGATTAAGAGGATGAAGCATACAATGGAAACAACCGATAAACCAACGTAGAAGAAGTAGTCACTGAACCAGTAAACAAAGTATGTAGCTTCAATGGCAGAACAAGGACGAAACATACAATGGCTATTGAACTGGCGGTAGACAATCAAGTGCAAATTCACTGTAACTGTATAGAAAATTTCGAGGAAAAATGTACTCCGAGAACCGTATTTACATAAACATTTAAGACTCTCAAGTTGTCTAAGCACATCGCAGAATGCAAACATTTAAGTTGTCAGGGGTGTTGCAAAACGTCGCGTCATGTGAACATTTAAGCAGTCAGTCCTATTGACGCATCTCAGAATAAGTGTCAATACATTTCAAGAAATAGACATCCGCCAAAGATGCTATAAACTTTGGAATTTTCAATCACTACAAAGCTTGGATATCAAAACTTTTCAATATGCTTATTACATATCAAAACTTGCGGATATATTCGGGTAGTAGAAAATGCTAATACAAACATTCGAACTAATGCTAGCATTAATCAACCTTGAAGCAAGATACATGAAAAATATATGAATAAAACATACTGACTACGAGAAAAAATTTAGATATGTTGCCATATAGTACATTGGGAATAGAAAAGCCGGAAGCATAAGACCTCCAATCTCTTATCCAATCAGATCAGTACATATATGTTACTTTTTATTATATAAAAATATATTCTTTTATTTCCATAGATCCAACAATAGGTATTGTGCAAATATTTTGGGTCAAAGGACAAAGTAATATGCAGTCAACGATTTATCGATTGCTATAGTCCCTCTACGCCTACGGCAGGGACTAATAACAGCTTGCCCTTATATTACAACACTAAAATCCAAAGCAAAGGAGTGATGAAGAAGAGGGTTTTCACTTTTTTTTGTTTCTTTGGTGTGAAAAACAACTTGCCCTTGTATTGCAACACTTGAAATCCAAAGATAAGGAGCGATGAATAAGAGGGTTTGCACTTTTGTTTGATTTTTTGGTGTGAAAAACTTTCATTTTTGGTACAACAAACTCTTTGAGGATTCCCTATCGAAATACTCGATTGCATGGTTTAAAAGAACATTTAGCACAACGCATAGATTTCATGAGATTTCTTTTGAATACAAATGAATTAATGGCATATCTTCATTTATCATTATGTGCGGATTTGTAAGGAGTATGTGGAGACCTCCTATGTAAAAAAGGTCACCAGCGTTTATGTGGATTATAAAGGGATATTTGAGCAAAACTTTATGCCAATGACCCCCACAGTTGCCATTTCAATCTTTCACCAAACGTGTTTGTCTTCTTCCCATTTTTTACAACAGTTTAAAGGATCAAGCTACTAAACATTAAAAAAAATATTGTTTTTGGAAGGCATCCACAAAATGTTGGATGAAGTTACAAATATTTACAAAAGGAACGTGTTATAGATTCTTTCTTGTGTGTTATATTGTATGTTTTTTACAAGTAGAAAAAAAGAGCTCACTAGTTGGGATATGCCTTGGAATAACAAGCATTCAGACCGACACTTCAAAGCTTCCTATTACAAGTTCTATCCATGGTTGAAGGCATAAATCTCAAAGGAAAGAAGGAAAAAGGTGTAGTTTTCAAAGCGAGTTGGAGGAACTCATACATGCATGAAGAAGAGATCAAAGACTAAGTTAGACAATCAAAGCAAGGAGGAAATACCCAGCCATCCAAGAGAGCTAACAAGAATATGACCTCCAATTGCACAAATACCAAAAACAAGAGAGAAGAGGCCTACATGGGAAAGTCATCGATTGTAACCATATGAGGAACCTAGTGCCCAACTCATTGTCAAGTTTGCAAGCACTAGAAGATAAATTGGGTGAAAGAGCACTTGGATACAAATTTGGAGTTGAAATACCCCCACATATTTCCATTCTTCTCACCTCTTTTATAACCCTAAGAAGGTCTTCTTCTACTAAATCATATACCCAGTGATCATTTTTTTGGCCATCCATCTATCCCTTAGCCCTTGACTCTTATCTCTTTTGAAGGATGCTAAGATAATTTTTAACTACTCCTTTGAAACTTCTTCCATTAACATTTGATTCTCTTCCTCTATCACAAATCTTGGAAAGTGAGTGGTTAACTTCATAATTTCTACTATATGGTCCTTGTTGGCTATGTGTAGTTATATTGGAAGTAGGGTGCTCCTAAATCTGCAATCTCGTGAAATCTTCTGATTTTTTTTCATTAGGCCTTTCCATTTCCCAAATTTTATTTATCCTCTTTATGTGCATGAAAAAGTTATGAAATTTTTTGTATTCTCATCTCCCGTTTATAGCTAGACTACCCTACTATTCATTCTCCAGTCTGCTTATTTCAAATCCAACACCTTTTTCTTTTCATTTTCTAATCTTCTTAAACTCATATTTTCCTCCACATTAAAAACCCCATCTTCATTTTCTCATAGTATTATGATATCTTCCCTTCTACTTGCTTTAACTCTTTGTCCATATTTTTTAATTTGTTGGATACCCACATTGATAATGCCTTCTTCACCTTTTATTAAGAGCTTCTACAAATTGGAAGCATGCAAATTCTCTAGAATCTTCATAATAACCAACCCACTCATCCTTTATTAGCTTCAAGCACTCCTCTTCATCTAATCATTTTGGATTGAATTCAAGCACTCCTTGTCATCTAATCATTTTGGGTTGAATTTGAAAGGTTTGTTTCATATCATTTTTCTCAATCTGAAATAGTATGGGAAAATGATCTAACCCTCCTCCATATTCCACCGAGAATCTTACCCTTTCTTCCTCACTCATTAGATTCTTAGATGCCAAATATATGTCGATTCTCTTTGTGTTGATGTTTGGGTAGCATCAGAAAGACATTCTACTAGATTAATAATTAATAATATGATTAATAATTATTAAATAATAATATTAATCATAATAATATGATTAATAATTATTACATTAATAATATTATTTAATAATTATTAATCATATTATTAATTATTAATCTAGTAGAATGTCTTTTTGACACTGCCCAAGCATCAACACTCCCTCTCAGCGAGGGAGACATTCTACATTATGCCAAAATTACCTCTGAATATTACCTATGGGTATCTCTCAAATAGCTTCAACATGTCACCATGACATCCAATACCTTCCAATGTGTTTGTACCTCATCATGTGCACCCTTGTGACTTCACATCCAATGCATCCAAGGTCTGTGGGTAGTTCTCAAATAATTACAACATGTCCCCAGGACATCCACTACCTTGCAATGCATCAATACCTGATCATATGCACCCTCGATATTAGTGCCAACCCTTTTTCATGCTAGATGAGATCCACATGTCCTAGTGCCAACCCTTTTTCATGCTGGATGAGATCCACATGTCTCAGTGCTAGCCCTTTTTCATGTTGGGTGAGAACACTCAGTGCCGACCCTTTTTCATGTTGGATGCGTTCCACCTGTCTCAGTGCCAACCCTTTTTTATGATGGATGAGAACACTCAGTGCTAGCCCTTTTTCATGCTGGATGAGTTCTACAAGTCTCAATGTCATCTCTTTTTCATGTTGGATGAGAACACTCAGTACCAACCCTTTTTCATGCTGGATGAGTTCCACCTATCTCAGTGCCAACCCTTTTTCATGATGGATGAGAATACTAAGTGCCAACCCTTTTTCACACTGGATGAGTTCCACATGTCTCAATTCTAGCCCTTTTTCATGTTGGATGAGTTCCACCCGTTTCAATGCCAACCCTTTTTCATGTTGGATGAGAACACTCAGTGTCAGCCCTTTTTCATGTTGGATGAAAACACTCAGTGTCGGCCCTTTTTCATGTTGGATGAGTTCCAAAAGTCTCAGTGCCAGCCCTTTTTCATGCTGGATGAGAACACTCCCTATAAAGAGGGACCATGCCAAACTTGTCCCTGAAGTACTCAAAATTCATCTTCGACAGCGGCTTGGTAAACATGTCTGCAACTTGATCCTCTGTTGTCACAAAATTGGAGCCTCATTGTTCCCTTATGCACCATATCTTTGATATAGTAATATCTGATCTCGATATGATTAGACCTTTCATAGACCACGAGGTTCTCTTATGACTTCATGCAACTCTGGTTGTCACACCAAATGCAGGTCGCCTCCAATTCGAGACCAAATAACCTAGAAAACAGTTCTCGAACCCAAACTACTACTGCACATGCTGCCAAATACTCAGCTTCAACCATACTGAGTGCCACACATGATTGCTTCTTGCATCTGACAGAGCCTCTTACTCCTTATTGTAGTACCCAGCTCCCTCTGGAACTAACCGTCCATCTCCCTCTCGAGCATTGAATATCAATTGAATTATCAACCTACTGACTTCATCACTTGTCCTTTAGAACAAGTCTCGTCATCATCTTCTTGTAGGGATTCCCTACAATTCAAATTTAGTCCAATAGTCTTCAATTTCCAAAGACACATTTCTTCATGACTTGTTGCACATGCTTCCACATACTCAGCTTCAGTCGTATTGAGTGCCACACATGACTTCTTCATGCATCTGGCGGAGCCTTCTACTCCTTACTGTAGTACCCAGCTCCCTATGGAACTTAATGTCTGACTCTCTCTCGAGCAATGAATATCAATTGGATCTTCAATCTGTTGCCTTCATCACTTGTCCTCCAAAACAAGTCTCGTCATCCTCTTCTTGTAGGTCTTACCTAAAAGTCAAATTCAGTCACATATTCAACAATTTCCGAAGCCACACTACTTTGTGACTTGCTTCATATGTTGCCACATACTCTGCCTCAATCGTACTTAGTGCTACACATAATTGCTTATTGTTGCTCCATGAAACCATACTGGAGCCTAGACTGAAGAAATATGTTGAAGTACTCTTCCAATCAGGAATACTTCCGGCCCAATCTGAATCCAAATATCCATATAACCCGAACTCATGATATGTCACATACCTGAGACCATAATCCAATGTAACCTTAAGGTACCTCATCACATGTTTTGTTGCGACCAAATGAACCTACATGGGCTACTCCATATATTGACTTAGGGTGTTCACAACAAAACATATATCCGGTCTTGTGTTCATCAAGTTCATCAACGAACCCACCATCTCCTTATATAAAGTAACATCCACGATCTCTGAAGTCGTATCCTACAACAACTTTATATTTGATACCATATGTGTAGCCATTGCATTGCAATCCAACATCCCGAACCTCTTCAGGATTTCTACTGTATACTTCCCTTGATTCAGAAAGATCTCATCCTGTCTCTGCCATACCTCGGGACCCAAAAAGTAATGCATCATCCTAAGATATTTCATCTCAAACTCAGTATCCAGTTTTTCTCTTACACTCTGAGATGAGATTTTCCACACCTATTAGAAATAGGTCATCGACATACAACAATAGTATTACCAGACCATCATCCACAACCTTAAAATAAAGGTTAGGATCTTCACTGCTCTTTGTAAATCCTAATCTCATCATAAAATTGTTGATCATGTCATACCATGATTTGGGTGCCTTCTTTAATCCATATAAATCCTTCTTCAATCTACACACTAAGTGTCCTGCAGTTGTCATGTGCTCAATGGAGTGTTTTGTGACTACAAGGACCGTTCTTCTTGATCAGGTTTCCATCTGTGCCACAAGAAGATTTTCAGTCCTTCTGGATGTTGAAATCCACGCAATTTGAGTCTTATATCCTTAGAAGACTATGTCAGGGCCATTCTCCATTGGTCAAATTACCATGACCAATCCCAAGATAATGTCAGCTCAATGATGAAACATTAACACTTAAGAATAACTTTCGAAATTACATAAAATATCAACACTCCCTCTTAATGAGGAAGGTATTATATCCAGCACAGACTCTAACATTGTCTCCATCAACACGATCTCATGATTATTGATTGTCAGACACACAAATATATACATCACAGGAAATCCATAGTGACTTCATAGCATGCATCCAGGGTTGGTGGGTAGCTCTCTAATAGCTACAACATGTCATCATGAGACTATCCAGTTTCCCACAGAAAACATCTCAAGCCATCACTCCCTTTGAGGCTATATAGTCTTCAGAGTCATTTGTTCCCTCTATATGCATTGACCTCCTCTTCTTCTTCATAAAATGGATGTGTACAACTCTATATAGTGACCCTCGAAATGATACGTCTTCTACTATGACCAACACACATCCATCATATACTCAATGTCATACGACTAACCATGTTGATTTTCTAGTGTTAAATTAGACAAGCACAATTTTTTGCAAGTGGTAATTACTTCCAACAATATTACTTTAGTAAACTCTAGAACATCAATAAGTAATTACACTCATAAAATTTCAACTACTTAGTGACGACAACCCCCCCCCCTTCTCTCCTGGGGATTCCACGACCTCCTGGTCTTGGATCTTCAAACTCTTCCAACCGAATTGGTTCTTCGGGCCTTCAACAGAACCTGAGCAATTTACACACTCACACAGGTCCCCTTGATGTCGCCTGTAAGTTCATACTACTTACAACTCCTCTCTTCGATGCTTGGCGACACCGATTCGTGAGTACTAGTCTCGCGCTAGACTCCTTCTCCTCTATAACCGCAGGCTATAACCTCAGGCCAACCCTTCACCACTTCAGGCTACGACGATATTGCAACCTCCTCCTATGTTTCCTTCCGAAACAACTTTCTCTGAATTCACGGATCTCTGCCACGTGTCTCCCTAGATCCAACGGTCCAACTGTACTTCGGGTTTCACGACTTCGCGGAACTTCACTTACTCCACACTTACCTCCTCCGAACCTCTTAACTCCTGGATTCCCTAATCCGCTACCACGTGTCTCCTCGCAGCCAACGGTTAAGATTCACCTCACGATTTCGCGACTTCGGCGATCCCATTTTTCAACACTTCAAGATACTCCGAACTCTGAAATGCCGAAACACCTCTCGGTCAATTCTCCATGCAACTCTCCTCAGATCTGATGATCTGGAATGACTCCTATCCCTCCTGGACGGATCTCGCTTGGTTGAATCGGAGAAACCTCAAAGGACTCCTTCCTTAGAAGATGTGTCTCTTGGGTGATAAATATATTTATACTTTATATTATATTATACATATAATATAACTATATTTTTTATATTTATATTTATACTTTATTATATATATTTATACTTTATAATAAAGTTTTCAATATAAATATAAAAAGTATACTTATATTATATGTATAATATAATATAAAGTATAAATATATTTATCACCCAAGGGATGCATCTCTTCATGGATGGTCACCATGGTCACCACATGTTCTGTATATATATAGAACACTCATCATTGCAACAAGATATCCATTCACATCCTATATCATCTCATATGAAAATTCAACACTTTGAAACTCTTGTTAGGAAAAACTTTTATAGGCTCTACATCTACTAACCCTTCCTCTTCAATATTATACCTAAATAATTATGCTAACCTATCCTACCTTGCAAAATTCCCCCATACTTTATATATATTAAGTGTAAAGTTTCGGTCCCCTCCTATTATCACCTTCTCCCTTTTAGTGCAATCTAAAGAGAAAAATTCTCTTAGAAATCTTTTTTTTCATCATAAGGACTATAATAATTAATGATTGATATTGTTCTAAAATATCTCTTAGAAGATAAAATCTATATAGATATTTGATACAAAGGAAAAGAGTGATTTATTAGTGAAGTAGACCTCTTCCATCCTGGTAGGATTCGTCCCCGAGCTATTTACTACATCCATTGTTAAAAAATCTCAATCCTTAAAAACAATTCACATAAACCATATCATATTGTGACCCTCACCCATTGTTTATTGAATAAGGATCACATATAGCCTATATAGGTTTATTAACCTAGCTAGGGAAAGTCTTTTTGAGGGTTTCTCAACCCTCTAATATTGGGAGATAAAATGATCATTGAGAACCTTTGGCAGTGATATTGGGAGATAAAATGATCATTGGGAACCTTTAGCAGAGGTTTTTCTTACTCTAGAGACTTTTTCTTTCCTTGTTATATCTCTTTCAAGGATTTTTCCTAGGTTGGAGGTAATATTTTATTCCTATAGTCACTACTACAATACAGGGCTATAGCGTCGTCATAAACATCATCTCCTAATGCATTTTTTTGAAAAAAAATCCAACTGTGGATGGTGCTAAACACGATGCTAAAAGGAGCGTCATGATTTGCGTCAACTTTGTGTTAACATTTCATAAACCTACATCATCTTTTCCGATGCACACATTACAAGGTGTCGTCTTAGCAATGAACAATATGACACAAAAATTTAAAATGACACAAAAATTTTGTTTGCTTTACATTAGCAACCCATATTACATCGAGTTTGCATCATATGTTTGTATGTTGCGTCATATTAGAATTGTATTGTATCAGTATGGGCATCAATATTTCATATGGTGCATTGCTCTTGTGTCATACATCGTGAGTCATAGTAGTGTCATGATAATATCAAAATACAAAGCTTTTTCGTCATTGTGTGTTATATTTGCATCTTATTAGTGTCATTTGGGATCATTATTGCATCATGTTAGTGTTATGTGTGCATCATTATTATTCATTTTTATGTTGTATTAGCATCATATTACATCACTCATGCATCATGTTGACATTAGGTATGTCATTATTATT
>ML794891.1:36181-73391 GCA_009831015.1 Picea engelmannii | reverse complement strand
GGGTTGTCGTCACTAAGTAGTTGAAATTTTATGAGTGTAATTACTTATTGATGTTCTAGAGTTTACTAAAGTAATATTGTTGGAAGTAATTACCACTTGCAAAAAATTGTGCTTGTCTAATTTAACAATAGAAAATCAACATGGTTAGTCGTATGACATTGAGTATATGATGGATATGTGTTGGTCATAGTAGAAGACATATCATTTCGAGGGTCACTGTATAGAGTTGTACACATCCATTTTATGAAGAAGAAGAGGAGGTCAATACATATAGAGGGAACAAATGACTCTGAAGACTATATAGCCTCAAAGGGAGTGATGGCTTGAGATGTTTTCTGCGGGAAACTAGATAGTCTCATGATGACATGTTGTAGCTATTAGAGAGCTACCCACCAACCCTGGATGCATGCTACGAAGTCACTATGGATTTCCTGTGATGTATATATTTGTGTGTCTGACAATCAATAATCATGAGATCCTGTTGATGGAGACAATGTTAGAGTCTGTGCCGGATATAATACCTTCCTCATTAAGAGGGAGTGTTGATATTTTATGTAATTTTGAAAGTTATTCTTAAGTGTTAATGTTTCATCATCGAGTTGACATTATCCTAGGATTGGTCATGGTAATTTGACCAATGGAGAATGGCCCTGACATAGTTTTCTAAGGATATAAGACTCAAAGTGTGTGGATTTCAACATCCAGAAGGACTGGAAATCTTCTTGTGGCATAGATGGCAACTTGAACAGGAAGAACGGTCCTTGTAGTCACAAAACACTCCATTGAGCACATGACAACTGTAGGACACTTAGTGTTTAGATTGAAGAAGGATTTATAGGGATTAAAGTAGGCACCCAAATCATGGTATGACATGATCAACAATTTTATGATGAGATTAGGATTTAAAAAGAGAAGTGAAGATCCTAACCTTTATTTTAAGGTTGTGGATGATGGTCTGGTAATACTATTGTTGTATGTCGATGACCTATTTCTAACAGGTGTGGAAAATCTCATCTCAGAGTGTATGAGAAAAAATGGATACTGAGTTTGAGATGAAAGATCTCAGGATGATGCATTACTTTTTGGGTCCCGAGGTATGGTAGAGACAGGATGAGATCTTTCTGAATCAAGGGAGGTATACAGTAGAAATCCTGAAGAGGTTTGGGATGTTGGATTGAAATGCAATGGATACACATATGGTATCAAATATAAAGTTGTTGTAGGATACGACTTTAGAGATCGTGGATGTTACTTTATACAAGGAGATGGTGGGTTCATTGATGAACTTGATGAACACAAGACCGGATATATGTTTTGTTGTGAACACCCTAAGTCAATATATGGAGCAACTCAGGTAGGTTCATTTGGTCGCAACAAAACATGTGATGAGGTACCTTAAGGTTACATTGGATTATGGTCTCAAGTATGTGACATACCATGAGTTCGGGTTATATGGATATTTGGATTCAGATTGGGCTGGAAGTATTCCTGATCGGAAGAGTACTTCAACATATTTCTTTAGTCTAGGCTCCAGTATGGTTTCATGGAGCAACAATAAGAAATTGTGTGTAGCACTTAGTACGATTGAGGCAAATTATGTGGCAACATATGAAGCAAGTCGTGAAGTAGTGTGGCTTCGGAAATTGTTGAATATTGGACTGGATTTGACTTGTAGGTAAGACCTACAAGAAGAGGATGACGAGACTTGTTTTGGAGGACAAGTGATGAAGCCAGCAGATTGAATATCCAATTGATATTCATTGCTCGAGAGAGAGTCAGACATTAAGTTCCATAGGGAGCTGGGTACTATAGTAAGGAGTAGGAGGCTCCTCCGGATGCATGAAGAAGTCATGTGTGGTGCTCAATACGGCCGAAGCTGAGTATGTGGAAGCATGTGCAACAAGTCATGAAGAAATGTGTCTTTGGAAATTGAAGACTATTGGACTAAATTTGAATTGTAGGGAAGCCCTACAAGAAGAGGATGATGAGACTTGTTCTGGAGGACAAGTGATGAAGTCAGCAGGTTGAGGATTCAATTGATATTCAATGCTCGAGAGGGAGCTGGACGGTCAGTTCCAGAGGGAGTTGGGTACTACAGTAAGGAGTAAGAGGCTCCGTCGGATGTAAGAAGCAATCATGTGTGGCACTAAGTATGGCTAAAGCTGAGTATTTGGAAGCATGTGTAGTAGCAGTTTGGGTTCGAGAACTGTTGTCTAGGTTATTTGGTCTTGAATTGGAGGCGACCTGCATTTGGTGTGACAACTAAAGTTGCATGAAGTCATCAGAGAACCTCGTGGTCTATGACAGGTCTAAGCATATCGAGATCAGATATTACTATATTAGGGATATGGTGCATAAGGGAACAATGAGGCTCCAATTTTGTGACAACAGAGGATCAAGTTGCAGACATGTTTACCAAGCCGTTGTCGAAGATGAATTTTGAGTACTTCAGGGACAAGTTTGGTGTGGTCCCTCTTCAGAGGGAGTGTTCTCATCCAGCATGAAAAAGGGCTGGCACTCAGACTTTTGGAACTCATCCAACATGAAAAAGGGTTGACACTGAGTGTTCTCATCCAACATGAAAAAGGGCTGGCGCTGAAACGGGTGGAGCTCATCCAACATGAAAAAGGGATAGAACTAAGACATGTGGAACTCATCCAGTGTGAAAAAGGGTTGGTACTTAGTGTTCTCATCCATCATGAGAAAGGGTTGGCACTGAGACAGGTGGAACTCATCCAGCATGAAAAAGGGTTGGTACTGAGTGTTCTCATCCAACATGAAAAAGAGCTGACACTGAGACTTGTAGAACTCATCTAGCATGAAAAAGGGCTAGCACTGAGTGTTCTCATCCAGCATGAAAAAGGGTTGGCACTGAGACAGGTGGAACTCATCCAACATGAAAAAGGGTCGGCACTGAGTGTTATCATCCGGCATGAAAAAGGGCTAGCACTGAGACATGTGGATCTCATCCAACATGAAAAAGGGTTGGCACTGAGACAGGTGGATCTCATCTAGCATGAAAAAGGGTTGGCACTAAGACCGAGGGTGAATATGATCAGGTATTGATGCATTGCAAGGTAGTGGATGTCATGGGGACATGTTGTAATTATTTGAGAACTACCCACAGGCCTTGGATGCATTGGCTGTGAAGTCACAAGGGTGCACATGATGAGGTACAAACGCATTGGAAGGTATTGGATGTCATGGTGACATGATGAAGCTATTTGAGAGCTACCCATAGGTAATATTCAGAGGTAATCTTGGCATAATGTAGAATGTCTCCCTCGCTGAGAGGGAGTGTTGATGTTTGGGCAGCATCAGAAAGACATTCTACTAGATTAATAATTAATAATATGATTATTAATTATTAAATAATATTATTACATTAATAATAATATTTAATAATTATTAATCATATTATTAATTATTAATCTAGTAGAATGTCTTTCTGATGCTACCCAAACACCAACACAAAGAGAAATGCCATATATTTGGCATCTAAGAATCTAATGAGTGAGGAAGAAAGGGTAAGATTCTCGGTGGAATATGGACAAGGGTTAGATCATTTTCCCATACTATTTCAGATTGAGAAAAATGATATGAAACAAACCTTTCAAATTCAACCCAAAATGATTAGATGACAAGGAGTGCTTGAATTCAACCCAAAATGATTAGATGAAGAGGAGTGCTTGAAGCTAATAAAGGATGAGTGGGTTGGTTATTATGTAGATTCTAGAGAATTTGCATGCTTCCAATTTGTAGAAGCTCTTAAAAAAAGGTGAAGAAGGCACTATCAATGTGGGTATCCAACAAATTAAAAAATATGGACAAAGAGTTAAAGCAAGTAGAAGGGAAGATATCATAATACTATGAGAAAATGAATATGGGGTTTTTAATGTGGAGGAAAATATGAGTTTAAGAAGATTAGAAAATGAAAAGAAAAAGGTGTTGGATTTGAAATAAGCAGAGTGGAGAATGAATAGTAGGGTAGTCTAGCTATAAACGGGGAGATGAGAATACAAAAAATTTCATAACTTTTTCATGCACAGAAAGAGGATAAATACAATTTGGGAAATGGAAAGGCCTAATGAAAAAAAATCAGAAGATTTCACGAGATTGCAGATTTAGGAGCACCCTACTTCCAATCTAACTACACATAGCCAACAAGGACCATATAGTAGAAATTATGAAGTTAATCACTCACTTTCCAAGATTTGTGATAGAGGAAGATAATCAAATGTTAATGGAAGAAGTTTCAAAGGAGCAGTTAAAAATTGTCTTAGCATCCTTCAAAAGAGATAAGAGTCAAGGGCTAAGGGCTAGATGGATGGCCAACAAAATTATCACTGGGCATATGATTTAGTAGAAGAAGACCTTCTTAGGGTTATAAAAGAGGTGAGAAGAATGGAAATATGTGGGGGTATTTCAACTCCAAATTTGTATCCAAGTGCTCTTTCACCCAATTGATCTTCTAGTGCTTGCAAACTTGACCATGAGTTGGGAACTAGGTTCCTCATATGGTTACAATCGATGGCTTTCACATGTAGGCCTCTTCTCTCTTGTTTTTGGTACTTGTGCAATTGGAGGTCATATTCTTGTTAGTTCTCTTGGATGGCTGGGTATTTCTTCCTTGCTTTGATTGTCTAACTTAGTCTTTGATCTCTTCTTCATGCATGTATGAGTTCCTCCAACTCGCTTTCAAAACTGCACCTTTTGCCTTCTTTCCTTTGAGCTTTATGCCTTTCAACCATGGATAAAATTTGTAATAGGAAGCTTTGAAGTGTCGGTCTGAATGCTTGTTATTCCAAGGCATATCCCAACTAGTGAGCTCTTTTTCTCTACTTGTAAAAAACCTACAATATAACACACAAGAAAGAATCTATACCACGTTCCTTTTGTAAATATTTGTAACTTCGTCCAACATTTTGTGGATGCCTTCCAAAAACAATATTTTTTTTAATGTTTAGTAGCTTGATCCTTTAAACTGCTGTAAAAAATGGGGAGAAGACAAACACGTTTGGTGAAAGATTGAAATGGCAACTGTGGGGGTCATTGGCATAAATTTTTGCCCAAATATCCCCTTATAATCCACATAAACACTGGTGACCTTTTTTACATAGGAGGTCTCCTTCACATACTCCTTACAAATCCACACATAATGATAAATGAAGATATGCCATTAATTCATTTGTATTCAAAAGAAAGCTCATGAAATCTATGTGTTGTGCTAAACGTTCTTTTAAACCATGCAATCGAGTATTTCAATAGGGAATCCTCAAAGAGTTTGTTGTACCAAAAATGAGAGTTTTTCACACCAAAAAATCAAACAAAAGTGAAAACCCTCTTCTTCATCGCTCCTTAGCTTTGGATTTCAAGTGTTGCAATACAAGGGCAAGTTGTTTTTCACACCAAAGAAACAAACAAAAGTGCAAACCCTCTTCTTCATCACTCCTTTGCTTTGGATTTTAGTGTTGTAATATAAGGGCAAGTTGTTATTAGTCCCTGCCGTAGGCGTAGAGGGACTATAGCAATCGATAAATCGTTGACTGCATATTACTTTGTCCTTTGACCCAAAATATTTGCACAATACCTATTGTTGGAGCTATGGAAATAAAAGAATATATTTTTATATAATAAAAAGTAAAATATATGTACTAATCTAATTGGATAAGAGATTGGAGGTCTTATGATTCCGGCTTTGCTATTCCCAATGTACTATATGGAAACATATCCAAATTTTTTCTCGTAGTCAGTATGTTTTATTCATATATTTTTCATGTATCTTGCTTCAAGGTTGATTAATGCTAGCATTAGTTCAAATGTTTGTATTAACATTTTCTACTACCCAAATATATCCGCAAGTTTTGATATGTAATAAGCATATTGAAAAGTTTTGATATCCAAGCTTTGTAGTGATTGAGAATTCCAAATTTTATAGCATCTTTGGAAGATGTATATTTCTTGAAATGTATTGACACTTATTCTGAGATGCGTCAATAGGACTGACTGCGTAAAGTTTCACATGACGCGACGTTTTGCAACACCCCTGACAACTTAAATGTTTTCATTCTGCGAGGTCCTTAGACAGCCTGAGAGTCTTAAATGTTTATGTAAATACGGTTCTCGAAGTACATTTTTCCTCGAAATTTTCTATACAGTTACAGTGAATTTGCATTTGATTTTTTACCGCCAGTTCAATAGCCATTGTATGTTTCATCCTTGTTCTGCCATTGAAGCTACATACATTGTTTACTGGTTCAGTGACTGCTTCTTCTATGTTGGTTTGTCGGTTGCTGCCATTGTATGCTTCATCCCCGTAATCGTTGAGGCTACATACATTGTTTACTGGTTCGATGAGTGGTTCTTGTTCCCTGGTTTCTCGGTTGCTACTTCTTGTTGTTTCGCTAGTGATTCGAGCTATGCTTTTGCATTTCATCATTTCAGAGTAAGTTTGGATGCCATGGTTTTATTTTGTATTCCTTGTTTGCTGTTTAGTTTGCAGTTTGCAAGTAAGGATGTTTGCTTATTTGTAGTCGCATGTTCCTTGTGTGCTTTCGGTTCCTTTTCTGTTTGGGTTGCAGTTTTGTAATCATTGGAGATACATTGTTGTTCACTGGCTTGGTGGTTCTTGCTGGTTCATTGGTTCCCGGGTTGCTAGTTCTGTTTGTTTGGCTGGGTTTTTCACTTTGTGGCATTGGGGGTGTAGTTCAGCCTCTTCGTGCTTTCTCGCTGGTTTGGTCCTTGCTGGTTTCTTTTCTTTGATTCGACCTTGCAGGGTTGGGGTGCAGCGGTGGTGGTTGGAGATTTTTTTTTTTGGATTGTTATTGTTTTGTTTGGGGCATTTTACGATGTTCAACCCCTGCACCCACCAGTGGATATGCATTTTTTTTATTTTCCATGTCTTCCAGAGTTGAGATCTGTTATTCTATGAGATTTTCCTGGTGCTGCAGCCCTGCCATGAAAGAAAATAGTTGCATGCAAAATTGTTCGAGGATTACATGTGAAGTTACAATACCCACTGTTTTTTTGTTGGAATAAAGCATATGTATGCAGGGTACATTTATAAACCATGTATGGTCAGATGTGTGGATATGACATTACATGTCATTTCTCCTCTACATAGACTAGTGTGCGCAGGATGCAATTTGTGTTGTTCTTGACATATGATATGTGCAACAAAGATTCTGCAAGATTATATTTTCATGTCTGGAAGCATGTGTGGGTAATTAGCCATGGAAAACTGATAACTTGTATTGTGTGCACAACAGTCTGTGTAGAGGATAAAGAACATGGCTAGAGGGCATATGTGGATAAATTCCCAGGGAAAAGTAGAAATCGTTTAGTTGCGGCCATGCAGTTGCGTGATATTTTGTGCCTTGTAATATATTTTGGCCAGGGAAAAAAATTGTACACGTTTACATCCATGGATAGAGAAGCGCAAAGGTTCATGTTTATACCTTTGTTGACTGTTCGTTGAGTCAGTTTTACTCTATGTACATATTTCTTATTCTCCGCTGAATACCAGCTTCCATTAATGTTCATTAAATTTTGTGGGTTCCCAAATTGAAACAAACAGAGTAGCTGGAGAAAAGGACAGAGTCTCGACTGCATCAACTGAAGAGGATATAGAAACGTGCATGCTCGTACTATTGTTTCATATTGCACTGTTTTGTATTTCATTTATGGTCTGGATATGTGTTAATCTAGTTGCGTGCCTTCCTACATGGTAAGTTTTTTTGGTTGCATACATTTATTCCTGCATACTAAGCTAGTGCATGTCTGTTGTGTTTGCGCTGCATTGCTGCATTTAAACAAATAGAATGGCTGGATAGGACGAAGGACTCTTTGGCGGGTAAATAGACCTGTTTCTTTTTTGTTTTACATGTCTGTTTTCAAACTAACTTGCCTTGATGTCGATTGCATCTTCCATGTTGCTGCCTTGGAAAAAACAAGTTGCTTGGATAGGGAGATGAATTCTTTTGTGCAACAGCAGAGGGTTCTGTGGTACAATCTTCTAAAAGGTATACCAAGTGTTCCGACAAATTAAAGATACAAACCCAGTGCGGGCATATAATATATAATGCATATATTTTCTTAGTCTCGATGTCCATCTACAAATGCTTGCATCAGAAAAAGTTGGACTAGTGAGATGACCATGAGTAGTTAGTCATCCCATACATCGGCAGACCGACAAGTCCAAAGGTAAAGATGCATGTGCTATGCTCTTATTATGTTTACTAGACAAATTTCCTGGGCTATATATTCATATATGGCATGGAGAATATGCTCATGCCATCTGCAGTACATGGTTTACAACTCGCAAGAAGTATCAACAAGTACGAGTGAGACGCCGAACCTGCTACATGTTCTGCAGACTAAGAGGTGTCATTGCGAAACTATGGCTCCATATTCTATCAAAAGTATGCGTGTACTTGCAGCACATTACCATTCACTTTAGTTTTCATGTTCAAAAAATGTCTTCAGGTCTAGAGTTATGACATCCAAAGTACTGTCAATAGAGGCCTTGAACAGTCGCCAAACTGGACAGGTGTTCGTCGGGGACATAATGGTTGTCTATACCACCTACTTGGACAAGGAAAACAAAAGTAGACCCATTATGCATGCTGATATGATAGACAAGGACGCCATGATGACAGTCACACTGACTATTCCTTCATAACTTGTCCAGAAACATGCAGAAAAGATATTGCCGCGTAATGGGATATCCATTACAAATTTTGATATATTGCCGAAAACAGTATATGACCGTGATGATTGTGATCAAATTATTTCGGTCAACGAAACACGCATTGTGGAAAAAAATCCTCTTATTTGTTCAGAATACTGCTTCCTCCCGGACTCGACTATTAGGCAACTTGCACAGAGCACTGATATTTACCCAATGGGGACGATTGGGGTTGTTGTCACACTGGCCAGGAAATTTGGGTCACAACACATTCCCCATATAAAGGATGGAGAGTCGGACAACGAGAAGGCAATGGTACCACTTTTCATATTCAGTTTTTTTGTTTACTTTCACTTCTGCATGTATGTCGAATAAGTTACACAAAAATTGCACTGTTCCATGTTGTAACTACAATTGTTCGATACGTATTCAGATTTGTTTTCGTCAATGGAACAATAATTGCATAGAGGGAAGATTCCACTTTTGCTATTCAAAAATATAACAAAAAAGAAGGATGCTAGAGAAACGATATTTCGAACAACCCAGTCAACGTGTGTAACAGAGTTGCGAGCAGATACAGTAAAGGATCTGGAGAAGCTAGCTAGCTCTACAATTGTTGTGCATATACATTTACAAAATCATCCTCACTTTGCTTATAGAAATAGCCTTCAACAAATTTCCGTAGTTGTTAAATTTTTATTTTTTTTTAAAGGGAAGGGTGGGATGCAATTGTGTATTATATTGTTCAATGTATTAATTCCTTTTCTCACATTCCTAGGTTGAAGGTGTATTATATTCCTTTGCTCACATTCCTAGGTATGTATTAAAGCCAGCTGGGATGCAGATCCGCCTGGTAATTTCTATGACGCTGTGACACAACTGTACTGTCACTTGCTTTAGAAGATTTCATTGATCGATGAACTTGGTCAAACTATTGTTCTGAAATAATTTGAAATCAACGAATATATAGTGTCCGAACTGCGACTGTCCTCACATACAAACAAGAGGTTCTTAAAATACAAATTGGTTGTTGTTTTCACATTTTCAATTATTCGATGAAGTTAATCAGATTAATATCCTGGAATAATTTGAAATCAATGAATATTTAGTGTGCGGAATGAAATTGTGCTATCATATGAACAACAGGCCCTTAAAATTCAAATTGGTCCTTGTTATGCTTGCGGTTATAGAATTAAAAAAAAAAAATCTTTTCTTTCCTTGATTCTTTTAAGAATAAGCGATTTAACATCCTTTAATAATTTAATGCGCCAGCTCTCAAGTCCATAAAGTCCCAATTTTCAGCCCGCGAGCCCGAACAAAAGAGGCCCATTTTTCATCCCCCCAACCCCACAACCCCCAATAAAAAAAATCGTTAAATATGAAATACATACGAAATTGTTACGGGACAATAAAAGTGCAATGTTCAGCGAATCAACCCGAGTCCTCTTGTCAATTTGTATATGGCAGAAGCCTGGATGCTATTTGTAGTAGAGGGAACAATGGAGAATCTATTTTTGGCTCGCCCAGCTGCGAACCCGCCATCCAAAAATTTCCTAAAAGTGCAATGTTCAGGCAACCAGCCCGAGTCCTCCTGGAAATTTGTATATTGTAGAAGCCTGGGTGGTATATGTAGGAGAGGGAACAATAGAGACTCTATTTTCAACCCGCCAAGCCACTAACCCACGATCCAAAAACTGCCCAAGTATGGAATGAGGAATCCGCATATGCTATATAAAATCTCATTCCATAGTTAATATAGAGACTATGTCCACAAGTCTGCTTGTCAATTTGTATATCGTGGAAGTGAAGATGCTATTTATAGAACACGGAACAATAGATACTTAATTTTAAGCCCGACAGGTCACGAATCCGTGATCCAAAAAGTGCTCATGTATGGAATGAGGGATCCACATATGTTCTAGAACAATGTGTTTGTACAGAGGGGAACAATAGAGGCCCGATTTCCAACCCGCCAACCCCAGAGCCCCCGATAGAAAAAAATCGATAATTATGAAATTGATACGGAATCGCTACGGGGCAATAAAAGTCCAATGTTCAACGAAGCAACCCGAGTCCACTTGTGAGTATGCAATGAGGGTTCCGCATACTTTATTTTTAGCTCGCCTAGCCGCGAACCCATGATCCAAAAAAGCTGATCTATGGAATGAGGGATCCGCATATGTTCTAGAACAATACAAATGCACTGTTCATCCAAGCAGCCCGCAACTCCTCCTGTCAATTTATATGTTGCGGAAATATGGGTTCTATTTGTAGGAGACGAAACAATAGCCACTATTTTTAGTCGGCTAGGCCGTGAACCCACGATCCAAAAACTGCCTAAGTATGGAATGAGGAATCCGCATATGCTGTATAAAATCTCATTCCATAATTTATAAAGGCTATGTCCACAAGCCGTCGTGTAAATTTGTATATCGCGGAAGTGTAGGTGCTATTTGTAGAACACAGAACAATAGATACTTAATTTTCATCCCGCCAGGCCGCCAACCCGCAATCCAAAAAGTGCCCAAGTATGGAATGAAGATTCCGCATATGTTCTACAACAATACAAATGAAAAGTTCAGCCAAGCAACCCGTAGGTCCGCATATGTTGTAGAACAATGTATTTGTATAGCGCGGAACAATATAGGCCCAATTACCAGCCCGCTAGCCCCAGAGCCCCCGATCAAAAAAAATCGCTAACTATGAAATTGATACGGGATCACAACGACACAATAAAAGTCCAATGTTCAACGAAGCAACCCAAGTGCACCTATCAATTAGTATGCAATTCCTGATTCACATATGCTGTATAAAATCTCATTCCATACTTTATATACAGACTTTGTCCCTAGGTCCACGTGTCAATCTGTATATCGCGGAAGTGTGGGTGCTATTTGTAGGATATGAAACAATGGATACTTAATTTTCAACTCGCCAGGTCGTGAACCTGTGATCCAAAAAGTGCCCAAGTATGGAATGAGGGATCCACATATCTTCTAGAACAATACAAATGTAATGTTCAGCCAAGCAGTTCGTAGCGACTCGTGTCAATTTATATGTCACGGACAGCTCCAGAGCCCCCGATAAAAAAAAATCGCTAACTATGAAATTGATACGGGATCACAATGGGACAATAAAAGTCCAATGTTCAGTGAAATAGCCCGAGTCCACCCGTCAATTTGTATATCGCTAAAGCTTGGATACTATTTGTAGGCGACGAAACAATAGACTATTTTCGGTGCGCTAGGCTGCCAACACATGCTCCAAAACCTGCCTAAGTATGCAATTAGTGATCCACATATGTTGTGTAAAATCTCATTCCATATTTTATATATAGATTATGTCCATAGGTCCTCCTGTCAATTTGTATATCGCGGAAGTGTGGGTGCTATTTGTAGTATACAGAACAATAGATACTTAATTTTCAGCCCGCTCGGCCGCGATCCAAAAAAGTGCCCAAGTATGGAATGAGGGATGTGCATATGTTCTAGAACAAAACAAATGCAATGTTGAGCCAAGCAGCCCATGGCGACTCCTGTCAATTTGTATGTCACGAAAATCTTAGTGTTATTTGTAGGACAGGGAACAATAGAGACTCTTTTTTCGACCCGCCATACTGCAAACCCGCGATAAAAAAATTGCCTAAATATGGAAACACGGATCCACATATGCTCTATAAAATCTCATGTCGATACTTTATATAGAGACTCATGTCCACAACTCCCTCCGTCAATTTGTATATCGCAGAAATCTTGGTGCTATTTGTAGGAGACAGAACAATAGAGAGTCTATTTTCGGCCTGCCAGGCCGCAAATCCAGGATCCAAAAACTGCGTAAGTATGGAATGAGGAATCCGCATATGTTGTATAAAATCTCATTCCATACTTTATATAGAGACTATGTCTAGAAGCCCTCTTGTAAATTTGTATATCATGGAAGTGTAGGTGCTATTTATAGGACACGAAACAATAGATACTTAATTTTCATCCCGCCAAGCCGCGAACCCGCGATCCAAAAAGTTACCAAGTATGGAATGAGGAATGCGCATATGTTCTAGAACAATACAAATACAATGTTCAGCCAAGCAACCCGTAGGTCCTCCTGTCAATTTGTATATCACGAAAATGTGGTTTCTATTTGTAGTACAGGGAACGAAGAATCTGCATATGTTCTAGAACAGTACAAATGCAATGTTCAACCAAGAAACCCATAGGTCGTGGTGTCAATTTGTATATCGCAAAAATCTGCGTGCTATTTGTAGGACACAGAACAATATTCAGTATTTTTTCAGCCCGCCAGGTCGCGAACCCCCGATCAAAAAAGTGCCTAAGTATGGAATAAGTGATCTGCATATGCTGTATAAAATCTCATGTCTATACTTTATATAGAAACTCATCTCTGCAACTCCTGTTGTCAAGTTGTATATCGCATAAATATGGGTGGTATTTGTAGGGCACAGAACAATAGATACTCGATTTTCAGCCCGCTAGGCCGCAAACGCGCGAAACAAAAAGTGCCCGAGTATGGAATCACAGATTCATATATGTTCTATACAATCTGAGGTCCATACTTTATAAAATTACATGTTTAACCAACCAACCCGCAATGTTGAACCAACCAACCCGCAACTCTGCCTATCATTTTGTATCTCGCGGAAGTGTAGGTGCTATTTGTAGGACACAGAACAATAAAGGCTCAATTTTCAGCCCGCTAGGCCGAGAACCCGTCTGCCAGGCAGAGAACCATCGGGCCTTCACATCTCCTGGGTATATCTTCTTTCGTTTTCTTTTGTAACCCGCCTGACCGCTTTCCATATGAAATAAATAATCTTTAATTCTAGTAGCCATCCTGCAACAACCGTTACAGTTGTCATTAATGTCCAAAATTTCAGAGAAGATTTGTCATTAGTACGAATTAAAATAAGATTTGCGCACAAGCATGTTATCCTTTCCAAGTATTCATTTCAAAGGTGACGCAATCTTTTTTTTTTGTCCGCCGACGGGTTGGTGCTTTTAAGAAATTTCTGATTCTTAATGTCTTTTCGCCGTCACCGCCACCTTCACACTTTTTTCTAATTGTGCAATTAGTGAGCTGTGATGGTCACATCTCATTCCGCATGAACCCTGGAAATTTTCATTGATCAAAAAAAGGCTCGAGGAGATATTCCATTGATACGCATTAAACCAGACTTTACGGAGGCTTATATTATCCCTCCCCAATTTTCATTTGAAACATTGTCTCGAGCAAACGGAAATTCTCAATAACTTGTGGCGACAGTTCTCTCCACACACAGTCAACACATTAGGGCATAATGGCCACAGGTTCCACTATTCCAGGGCATATTATTACTCTTCATCCCTCTCCAGCCACGAGCAAAAAACGAGATGGTCCCTTGGTACACCGAGAGATATATTTCAAGCCAAAAAATTCGATGCCAACCTTGGCTTCTCAGAGAACCTGCCCACTTGCAGTCATGCCTATTGCAGAACTTTATGCCATGAATTCCAAGCCAGAAGAAGATGATCTGATGGACGATGATATGACAATGGATTATGGCAATGCAAAAAATATTCCCACTCCTGGGCCCAAATTGAAATGAACCATAATGAACGGACCTTCCCGACTCGGTGATCGTAGTCATGACAACACGAAAAGGAGTTTCAGAAAAAAAAAAATGGACAGTGAACGCAACAACCACTTTGCACCGCCAAAGTAGGAATTCCAGAGTTCCAAATTAGTCTGTTTTGGGCGGAAGAGTTTGACTGTAAACCAATCATATGTTGATGCTTCCAAAGATATATTTCAAGCCAAAAAAATATTGTTTAACATTTTCGGGTATCAGGTGCAAAACTTTCGCTGCTGCAGTGCATTTTCCTACTAGTCATCTCCTTCTGCCTAGAATGGACTAATTTGGGGCTCTGTAATTGCACGTGCAAGCTGTACTACTGAATTTTTTCCGACTATGAAGAGCCAGTTTCAACTAAGGGCTATCCCACTTGCCTTGCAACCATTTTCATCTTCTTCCTCAGGCAAAGCTTCTGAAAAATATCAATTTCAGCAGATGATAATTAATCGAGGAGAAAACTCCAAGGATCTTGCATACTGCGGAAACCATGCCTGTGTTTGTTGCAGATACCT
Organism: Picea engelmannii; assembly: GCA_009831015.1. Taxonomy (NCBI): domain Eukaryota; kingdom Viridiplantae; phylum Streptophyta; class Pinopsida; order Pinales; family Pinaceae; genus Picea; species Picea engelmannii. The sequence goes on along the minus strand of ML794891.1, from coordinate 58,567 downwards.
TCAATGTTTTCAACCGAAGAACTGGATCCAATTTCTAGGCATAGATGTGCAATACTTGGTACTTTTCTTATTTTTTAAAATGGATTTGCTATGACGAAATTTTGGCCTTGGACTCTTCGTCTCTACCACTTTTTTGGGTTTCACGCATGTTCTAATTGGCATACTTCGGTGCTCTCATACTTCTTCGATCTTCTGTTTACTAATACCAATGTAAAATGTTCCAACAAAATCGTTCTTCTTGTTTCTAGAGATGCAATTATTAAGTTTTAATGCTAATTAGTACAAAACAAAGTTGACTACTTCAGTTGATATGTTACAGTCATGGAATAATGTATGAAGAACATAACTACACACACACGTTGCAATAAAATGTAATCTTCAACAACAAGTTTCCTGATAACTAGTAGATCATGATTTTGCAACAATGGGGCTTCTTTGAAACCAATTTGCACTTACGGAAAATGTCTTCCGCCTTTCTATTTTCCCAATTCACGCATTTCCAACCACCGCTTCCCCTTTCTTTAAATTGACCCTCTATTGTTCCCTGCCCCACAACTGCCACCCAGAGTTCCGCCATATAGAAATTGACAGGAGGACCCCGTTGGTTGCATCAACATTGCACCTCTACTTTTCCAGGACCTCCAAACAACATTCGTAGCTCTGCTATATAAAAATTGACAGATATACAAATTTGCAATTGTTCTTAGATCATTCCCTTTTCCGTATTACGGTCGACCTATCATGCCCTTTTCACGATCTCTTCCGTTTTACACATTTTGCAGTCAAAAATTCTGAAACATGAAATTTTACCCTTTTCCGTATTACGGTCCACCTATCATGCCCTTTTCCGTGATGCACATTGTTTTCACTGAAAACTTTCGAGAAATACAATTTAACCACCGCTTCCTCACATATTTACTGAAACTATTGTCAATCTGTTTTGAAGCAAATCTGTCTGCTTTCCATACTTCGCCATTTGTTCAAATTTCTTTAGGGAATCGTCCCTTTGTCGGGTTGAAGAAATATTCAGTTCGTAGTCGTTGTTTCATGTGCCAATGTCCTTTTCGAATTAGCAGTTGGAAATTATATATAAGATCTTATTGCTACACATGCAATTAGCAATTTCCCTATTCCATACTTAGCCATTTTGTCGAAATTCCGCAAATATACAAACCGGTCGCTGAACTCCCCCTTCATGATCTCTTCCTAACTATCCCCGTAACCCTTTTTTCAATCACGTCCAACCGCTTTTCATAACTTTCCATTCTTTCCTTGTTCTCCGCCGTCTCTGTCACCTTCAGACTTATCTACAATAAAAGAAAATATAAAGTTTTATATATATAGACATATCTTGTTTCTAAATATGGAATTACTGGCATTTAAGTCTAACAGGCCATCATGCAGAAACTGTATATATTGTCATTGATGAGCGAAAGGGCCGAGGAAATCTCGTATTCATGTGCATTAAACCAAAATTTGCGGGGAGATTATATTGTCCCTTCCGAGTGTTCATTTCAAAATCATGAAATCCCTTTCACATCTCGTGGCCTTCGCATGTTCAAGAAACCTCCATTCCTTAATTTCTCTTCGCCTTACCCGCCACCTTCGCATTTCTAAATATGCAATAAATAAACTTTACTCCTAAAAGTTCATCATGCACCACTAATATCGATTGTCATTAATCAATGAAAGGCTCGAGGAGCTTTCCCATTCATAAGCATTTAACCAAGATTTAGCAAAAAGTTACATTATTCGTTGTGACTGTTCATTTAAACCATCATCTGCAGCAAAGCAACCTTCTCATAAACCTATGGCATCAGTTCTGCACCAGTTCTATGGAGATACAGTGAACATATTCGGCCATCACGACCAAAACTTCCATTGGTCCAGGGCATTTTCTTATTACTCAACCTATGTCGTAGAGAACCAAGTAATTTGCATCTCCGGGATTGCTCATGCAGGCTGTGTCCCTGAGGTTTTTGACTGTAAGGACTTGGTCTCTTGGTGCGACGATAAATTTATTGCAGATAAAAGAATTATTCCACTGCACGATCGCTCTTCTATTTCTTTGTCACCTCAGCTCTTCCGACAGATGCTAAAATTGCCCGAGCCAACATTGACGTTCAAAGGAGAAGATTGCAAACAGTTCCTAGCAAACCATAATAACGGATTGGACCTCTTGCTCCTTTTTTTGGAAAACCCCGATCTAGTTCCTGAAGATATTACAAGCATGCAGGTTAGTTCATTTAAAAATCCTTTTCGCAAAATTGCCTGGCTGTTTACAAAAATAACGGGACAGGAATCCACAGCTATTATTTCCCGCATGGCTCTTTACATTTTGTATTTCACAGTCAACAAACGAGCCATTTTTGATTGGGGAAGGATAATTTCTTATGAAATCTCTTCCCAATTGTCAAGCTACAAAAGGGGAAAGAAATTTTATATGTCATCCTATTTAGTTTTTGCAATAGCACATTCCTGTCAATTTTCGCAACTGTCTCTGTCCAAGAATGTCATCTGCGATTTCCACCCAGTAACATTCTAGTACTAGGCCTTGTGGAAGCACAAGGCTTCCCACTATTTTTATGAGGTTTTTAATGGCTTCTTGTCTGTTTTCAAACTTTTCTTGTTAGGAGAAAATGCTCTATGCTTATCTGAACATGCAACTATTTTTTTGGACAAAAAGGGAACAGTCCAACATTTGGATAATTACACTGTCATAAGAATTTTTGGCTCCACGGAACAACCTGCTCTCCTTCCATGTCACATTACGGACATAATTTTTATTGCAGAAGTAGCACGTCAATACAACTACTGGTTCCATCTGTTCCAAAGGAAGAAAAAGAAATAGTTCATTCCTATGCCTTGGAAAATAGGGGACTTCGTGTTGAAAAACGTCAACAAATTTGACGATTTCGCACCACATTTAGTATCTCCAACCTCAGATATGTTGAACACATAAAAGGATTCGACCCCTATGATATTTTTATACAACATTTACGTTCACTTGGCCTCAGCGATTGTTTTGTAAATAAACACCTGCCCAAAAACAAAGACAGTCACATGCCTACCTATGATGTCGACAATGTAGAGACAGTGAAAAGCTGCACCAAATTGTACACGCAACAAGGGAAATACCCCAATGACAAGAGTGTTCAATCCGCAAATACCACTCAAAAAAGTACGACATCCTAGAGCATCGCTCGAACGACCCATCACATCAACAAAGAAACCCAAAATTCTTCAAATGAAGGAGGAGATAGCAACCCTCCTCACTCTAAAATTGATAGATATCACAAGCTTCTAGTGGAGAAGAAGAGAAAAAAAAATGTGGGGCAAGCAGAAGACCCAGAAATTCAGACTGAGAACATGGAAATTGACACTGATCTGGATGCCATGTTCCCCTTCTTTGATCAGCCCGAGGACGCCATCCACCATAGCCATCCAATGGACATATCTGTTGCCCATAATTTTGACGAAGATGAATCCTTCGTGTTCTAGAGTGCTGCTTTTTGATAGCTGGAACAAAAAAATGATATTTTAGAAAAAAAATGTTAAAAATATCAAAGTCAAATCTTGTTCAGAGGTTGACGTTGCCAACATGTGGCCATCCCAAATCTGTCAACTTCACACCATGACCGGAGAAGCACTTCATGACTCCATTGAACGCATGGAGACCCACAATGCCAGACTGAAGGACCGAGTCAAGGAATTGGAAGACACTTTCTTTCCTATGCCATTGCTTGTCGATCCTTTGGCAATAGCCATGCATGGCACCCCTGCACCCAATGTAAAATCACCCTCCACCCTGCTCGCATCCTGTAAAGGATATGTGGAAAACAATATCACAAAAAGAATGGAATTGGTTACCAATGCCTGGAAAAGATCACACCATCTCTTCCCTTGGAACTAGGGCACATAGCTTGCTCGAGCTTTTGCAAGCCGAATTAAAAGATGAATTTTTTTTTTCTTAAAAATGGTCATCCCTTTTGGCAAGATTGTCAACCATATGACAAAAACAAAAAGAAGAGAAGAAGATCTTCCATCCAAAAACTGGATCAGCCAATTGAATGCATGTTGGAAAGAAAAAGTAAACAACCTACATCTCATTGTTCAGTCATGTGAACAAGTCATATCGAAGAAAGATAAATTATTCACAAAGTTGTCAAATATAGACTTAGCCGGGAAAACAAACGACTTCCAAGACCCCCTCTTAATTGCAAACTCCTCGCCCTTAACCAGAGAAGAGTTCGATAAATAGGTTGCTATGTTGAAGACCTTCTCTCTGGAAAAGTTTTACAACATCCTTCAATTTTATCAATCTCACGTCCATGACTGGCTAGTTAAATATGCAGTACAAAATGAGGAAATTCATCAGTCTCTCTCTAATCTTTCTATCGACTTCCAGGAATTAGAAAATGATCTTTTCAACATCAAGATCCGGAATGAGATCAACATCACCCCAATGAGAGCGTACATTGAAGAATGGGTCGAAAGGCAATTGAAACAGGCCGCCAACGAAAGACAACAGGCAGTTGCTAGCATTCCAGCGGTCGTGGAGAACATCCTTGAAACCGCAGTCATCGCCAACATCAATGAAAGGGAAGCCACAAGAAAATAGCCAAAGCACGCATATGTACCCTCATTGTAAGTTTACTCATCCCGTCTTTCTTTGTTTCTCAACCCAGTTATTCCGCTTTCTTAAATAAACATGTATAGGCAAACGCTTATACCTTTCCATTTATTTTCTTTTGCAGCTGTTGCACTCCATCTTCTTTCCACAATCACGTTTCTTGTAAATATTTCTCTAATGGTTCACGGGAGCCCCAATCCTAGTATACATGATAAACGCATTGAAATTCCGGTTTATATGTAACACACTTTGTTTTTTTTTGTATATTTCAAAATTTGAAGTGGTATGTAACAAACTTCTATTTTCTAACAGATTTCAAATAAAAATGCATCTAAATTTTTATATCCTAAAGACTCTACTCTTATCTTTCAACACTCTCTATAACAAATGCATTTATGGCAAATGTTCACAAATACAATAAATTTTTTATATTTCTTATCTCCTATTAATATTATGTCATCATATATTTTTAATGTCATCATATATTTTTATCTTTCACCAGTCCACATTGAAAGTGCATTTAAATTTCCAAACTTAATCTTGCACTGTCAACAAATTTTTTTATTTTCTTATATACTTTCAAAAAAAAAAAATGTTTGCTATATACTTTCCAAAATTAGATGGTGCTCGACTTGCTAACCGTCATTTACTTTTTCCCCATCTTCCAAAATATGCACCTTGCACACAACATTTCCCTCATATACATTTTGCACCAAACACTTCGTTTCATTTACACTTCGACCCCATTTTTCAAAATTTTCTTTCTAACCTCCTTGGTAAAAATACATATTTCATATGTATAATTTATTTATTTCTGATGACTTTCTATGTCCTAGTTTTAAAAATAACCAATTCGATAATGCTAATTTTTTTGTGTCCAACAACCATTCAAACATTGATAATTTTTTATATTTTTTCAAGAAGAACTAATTCGGGAATATTATGTTATGCACGCAAACCACATGCATTTCAACTTTCTAGCCACCTGCCTGTACTAGGTCACATTTATTCCCATACCAACCTGGCAGGGACTACGCTTCCATGCAACACTTGTTTTATTCCTGCGTGTCTAACAAATTAGTCGCTATGAAAGCAAATGCAAGGAGCACAACCAATGGTTTATAAAATATTTTTCACAAGAGCTTTCTCAAGCATGAGTCATATCATCTCAATCATAAGATCTACGAGATGGCAATTGCATGGAGAAAGAGAAATTGCTTCGAGAGAAGTTTATCCAATGTGCTAATGCTTCAAGCTTGAAACCATCAATCACTGGAGAATGTAAACAATCAAGCTATGAGCAAAAAATTCTTCAATACAAAGGAAAAACATGGCAAGGCATTCATAAATAAATTTCCGCACTTTTACTTCCCTATTTGCAGAGACATAGTCGAAAACCCTGAAACAAGTTTGGAATCTCTTTTGCTTTGGAAAATGCTACCAAATCTCATTTCTTCTTACTTTGGTTTATCAATGGATTCAACAATGTATCACACTCATCTGCAATTCAAATTCTCCATTTTCTGGTAATTCTTTGATGGTTAAATCAAACGAAAATCGATTTCTACGAGAAAAGAATAGCATTGGGCACCTAAATGCTCAGTGTTTTCCTTCTAGGTATGCACATTGATAGAAGGGTTTCTTTCTTCTATTTTCATCTAATGAGTTGTACTTTCCCATTAAACCCTTAAATGCTACTCCAATAACCAAATAACTTTACAAATCGATTTTTGAATATTGTGCATTTCTCCTCAAGCCTCCAGGTCTACAGAGTGCTTGAATGATGGGAAAAACTGAGGTTTAATGGCTACCATGGCCCTTGTTATGTACATGCCTATAAAACACAAAACGAAATGGTGAGAGAAACCATGTAACACGCTAGTTTTTATCCTTGGGACTTGTAATTGTACATATATGTTATATAGGTTAGTGAGTCGGATAGTATTGCCAAGGGCCAATTTATGTATATTTTGTATCAAAACTATTAATAAAAACATATAGTTGGTTGTGGTACAAGAAGAATGAAACATTGGGGGGCTATGACTCCACTAGAGGGAATTGACTTAGCTTTGTTGGTCCACAAAAGTATAAAGGTTATAATATTTTATTAATATTTATATGTGAGAGGAGTTTAAGGGGGGCGCCGAAGTGGATAAAGTCTACATTATATTATTTTATTGTCCATGTTGTAAGTTTTAAACTTGTGAAGTAAAGCAAAGCATACAAGTTCTTAAGAAAAACAAAAAGTAATCAATGGCTCATTCACAGTAAACAAAGATTTACGTTGGAAACCCTTAACCGAGAGAAAACCAACCTTCCTTGGTGTTGCACCTCTCAACTCTCCATTGTATTAATTTCACCATTCACAATAAATATATACACAATATTTTAGGTATTTCCTAGCTACCAAAACCCTAATCCCTTAATCTGGTATTAATTTAGAAAATCGCTAAAAATAGTGAAAAACATTAAAATAGCAAAAACCTTCCAAGAAGAAATTTTGGGGCGCTACCCTGGAGTCGAATGCTTCACATAACCAGGGGTGCCCCCCCCAGGGACCCCCCTGAGAAAGCACCCGACGCACACGAAACAAAAAACGAAGAGGGGAGGGATCATCAAATCTGACACACCCCCCACACACACATGCAAAGAATATAACACCTGCCCAACATTCTCCCACTTGTTTTATTTTCATATAGGGGGTCACTGGTTTACATAGTCAACAATCTAGGGCATTAATGCCCAGTGTTTCTCTACACCAAAAGAACTTCTCAGTGCTCACAGACTTTGTCAATGAATCTGCTACACTCTTCAAAGTATCAACCTTCTCCAACAACACCTTCTTGTCTTCAACCATGTCTCTCACAAAGTGATACTAAACATCAATATGATTTATCTTTGAATGATAAACTGGGTTCTTTACCAGGAAGATTGCACTCTGACTGTCACAATCTAACCATACTGCTTGTTGTACCAACCCAATACCTGAACATAATATCTGTAATCAAATTGATTCCTTGCATGCATGAGTGGCTTCCATGTATTCAACTTATGTAATTGAGAGTGCCACTACAATCTGTCTTTTTCTCATCCAATTTATTTCTCCTCCAAATAGGTTAAACACATACCCACTTGTAGATATTCTGCGATCTAGATATTCAACCTACTCAGCATCAACAAACCCATGTATGTCCAACACTTTGTCCAATCCTAGTCTTCATTGGTAGCACAATTCATAGCTAGAAGTGCCACGCAAATATGTAAAAACCCTCTTTACTGTTGTCCAATGCTCCTTCCCTGGTTTTGACATATACCTGCTCAAAGCTCCCACTTCATGTGCAATGTCCGGTCTAGTACAAACCATTGCATACATCAAACTGCCAATCACACTAGCATATGGAACATGGGACATGTCCTCTTCCTCTTCCTGTGTCTTGGGACACTGATCTACAAACACCTTTACACCTATAGGAATATAAACCTTGACCGACTTACTTTCCTACATATTAAACCTCTGCAATATCGTCTCAACATATTTTCTCTAATTCAACCAGAGTTTCATGTTTACACGATCTATTTTAATCTCCATTCCCAGAATGAATTTAGTAGCACTGAGATCCTTCATGTCAAATTTGGAGGATAGCCGTGATTTCACCTCCTTGATAACATCCATGTTATTTCCTACCAACAACATGTCAAACACTACATAAATGAAGTGATTACCTGTTAGCACTGGAATTCACCTCTGGATTGTGACAGAGGTAAGCCCAGTACCCACCAGAGTTTATTGTCACAGGTTGATTATGAAAGGGTCAAATGGGTGCAATCTCAAGATTATATCACTTTAACTTAGAAAAATGGGTCGGAATGCACAAGCAAGTGAGGTCTCAATCTAACTTCAGTCAGTAAATTGTAGCAAGGGTGAGTAGGGGGAAGAACTTTGAGGAGAATGAAGAAGTCTGCTATGGACATCCGGTCTTCCAACAACCCAAAGAGGAAATACTTAAACACAAGATCTTCTTGAAATTCAAATCTCAGAGGAACTAAAAGAAATTATTACAACATTACAATCAAACATTCATCATAACATGGTCACAACAATCCATGTGAATCATTCATCATGAATCCTCTCAGTAACAGAGGCAAATAAGCTGGAGTAAGAAATTTGACTGTCATTAAACAAGAAATCTCAAATATAGATACATAGCCAGAAAACTAGAAGCTTCATTAAAACTTTACAATACGGGAGCTTTGCTCTACCATCGACCCTAAAAAATTATGAGGAAGACTCTTATATACTCAGAACCAAAAACCCAGAAGCATGCTTGAGTGGCTACATTGAAGGCATTATGTCTGCATGCTTCTTGACAGACTGAGCATGCAGTCTCTAGTCAGACATGAACCTCAGTCAGACGCAATCACACTTCAGAACGGAGCTGCAGATGAGCCAACTAACTGGCAATCCTTCCCTGGGACTTCCATTTATGGCGGAAACGATGTTCAACCACCACCAACCAACCTTAATAACTGCTTCATCAGGATTGAGAAGGCCTGAGTCAATGTGCACCTGAAGGACGTGGTGGCCTTAACATTCTACCGTCTGGATCTGAGTTGGATGCTTGTGGGGAGGTCCGACAACAGACTTGGTCACTGACGAAGCAATTGGCATGCTCGACATGGAATAGCAGACAGGAGATAGCCAGGTGGACAGTCGTGGATGGGAAGAGGAGACTGAGGATAGCATGGGGACCACACAAGAGGGAGCTGAGGTGTAATGGGATGGAGGTGATGTAGAGCGAAGTGGCACAGGTGGCGGGAGGTGATGAAGAGACAAGTATCGGCGGGATGGTGAGTGGAGGATAGGTGTGAGGGAGTGAAAGTGATAGGGGAGCGACCACTTGTCGACTCGGGATAGGGTGCTAGATGCACATGTGCATATTGGGGCCACGAAAAGAGGTTTGATTCTTCCCTGCTTTTGGGCCTGATGTGTGTCTCTGACTGACACGTAACAGCTTCACAAAACCATGGTTTCATCCCCATACCGCCATACAAATTTTATCGACCGTGCATGTTGGGGCCCCAATATGATTGATGATCATCGATCTGGAGCACTCTGATCTCAGTCGCCCAGATCTACGTGCCTCTTAGATTAGCCTGCCAAACGATCACATTGACCCCGACGAACTTAGGATAAGCGCCATTTAGTGGGTTTTTAGCCTCTTTCTTCGCCTTTTGTCACCTAGAGGCCAAAACCAAGAGAAAAAACATCCCCCTGCAGAAAAATGTGATAACATTAGGCTCCATGGGGGATAGAGTCCTCCCTGCGAGGCTCTAAGATATCCTTTGCAGCTCCAGTTGCCTTCTGTTGGGTTGTGGAGTCACCCATAAAACTGGAAACGAAAAAGAAAAACAATATTTACAAAGACATGGGAGCCACTTATGGCTCAAATAAAGAGCTTCTTCAGAAAATTCCCATTTACAGGGCCACCAAAAACTTCATCATCCTCCAAATTCTACAACTTATAAGTGTTGTTTGGAAATGCTTCAGAAATATTGAAGGGACCGATCCAAAGGGCCTCAAATTTTCCATGTTTGCCTCTATCTTGTCTGGGAGCATCCCACTTAAGTACTAGATGTCCCAGCTGGAAATTGTCTCTCCTACATTTCCTGTCAAAAGCTTGCTTGATCTTCTACTAATGGTCATGCGCTTTGCCCATCGCCTGCTCTCAAGTCTGCTGGACTTATACCAGTTGATGAATTCTTTTGATCATATTATCAGGTTCTCCTTGGTAATCCTAAAAGAATTTTTCCACAGACAGGGCGAGCTGGGTAGGAAAAATTTCTCCAGTCCCATATACAAGTTGGAAAGGAGAGATACCCAGGGACCTTTTTGTTGTCACTCGATCAACCCACAAGGAAAATTTGAGCTTTGAATCCCATGATTTCTTGTTGTCCTCTAGTAGTCTTTTGATGATCTTTATGAGTCTTTTGTTATAGGACTCTGCTAATCCATTGCCTTGAGGGTAGTAGGGGGTAGAGTGGATTAATGAAATTCCAAACTGCTCACAAAACTTGATCAATGGTTCAACCTTGAAGGATGCAGCGTTATCAATGATGATTATGTTCGGACAACCAAACCTTGCCATAATATCTTCAAGAAAACCAATGATCACTTTATGAGAAGCACTCCTTGTGGGAATAGCTTCTATCCACTTGGTGAAATAATTTGTTGCGGTTAAGATCCACCTGTGATGACCACTTGAAGCAGGATGAATTTCCCCAATGAAGTCTAGGCCCCACTGCTGAAAGGGTCCTGAAGCTACCACAGGATTCAATGGCAGAGACTTAAGATGCTTCTTTCCAGAGAATTTCTGAAATTTGATGCAAGCTCTGACTTTTGCATAGACATTAGTGAATAGAGTAGGCCAAAAGTACCAAGCCCTAAGAATTTTATAAGCCGTGGTTCTCTAGAAATGATGTCCCCCCCACAAGATGTCATGAAAATCAAACATAATCTTTTGGGCCTCCTGAAGGTCTAAACATCTCAGAAGCACTCCTAGAGGGTCTCTCCAATACAAGACCTAGTCAATAAGGCAGTACATGATTGCTTTGAGCTTCAAATCTCTTTCCTTTCTCTTCCCCATTCCATCTGGAGGCCTTAACTCGTGCAGAAAAATATAATGTCTTTGTACCATGCACATTCTACCAATGGAGGGATATTCTATGGATTTTTATCAGACAACTTAGCTCACTAACTTTCTGAACAAGTGTTGATGGAGTTAACCCCCAAAGATTTACAATTAGATTCATCCAACAACTTGGCTAAACCTTGGCCTTTAACTAGCTTGGTGGGATTTATTTCCAGATTAAACTCAAGGATTTTGGCAATCCACTTACTCTTTCTTCCATCTATGTCAGGCTGAATGAGAATGTCCTTCACAACAACTGAAGGGACGTATGCAATAACCCTTGAATGAAGGACATAGATTTTGAAAGCCTTGAGGGATTTCACCAATTCATAAGCATGTTTATCCATGATGTCATATTTTACCTCTGCATCTCTTAGTGCTCTGCTGAAAAATGAAATAGGCTGCTCCAACCCTTCAATGTTTTTCTGCAATAAAACAACTGCCACAGTATCAAAAGAAGCAAAATAAAAAATCAAAAAATCCTTGTAGTAATCTAGACTGATAAGCATAGGTGCCTCAGTCAAGGCCTTCTTAATTTGATTGAAGGATTCTCTGGACTTAGCAGTTCACTTTATTTCACTCCCCTTCCTGAGCATGGTTGTGATATGCCTCACCAATTCAACAAAATTTGAAACGAACCTTCTAAAAAAATTGATTTTTCCCAGGAAAGACTGGAATTCCTTCTTGGATCTGGGAAGTGACAAGGTTTGAATAGCTTCCACCCTGCTTGAATCAATTCTGACCCCCTCAGGTGATACTATGTGTCCCAACAATTTTCCCTCTTTCATGGCAAACAATGATTTCTTGGGATTTAAGGAGAGATCAAACCTTCTGCATTTCAAGAAGTCTTTCCTCAGATGACAACAATGTTCTTTATCAGATCTGGAAAATACTGTTATGCCATCCAGATATATGACCACAAATTTATCCTTCTCCCCAATGAAGGCGATGTCCATAGCTCGCTGAAAGGTTGCTCCTTCATTCATTAATCCAAAGGGAATTTTGGCATACATGAATGTGCCCCAGGGAGTGGTGAAGGATGTCTTTTCTCTGTCTTCAGGAAGAATAGAGATTTGATTGTAACCAGAAAATCCATCAATCATGGAAATCCTAGATGCACCTGTTACCTTTGTAATATGTGTTCCATCTTTGGGAGTGGGTAGTTGTCCTTCTTGGAGCTTCTATTCAGGTTCCTGAAATCGACACAGAGTCTAATTTCTCCACTCTTCTTTCTCACTGGGACCAGGCTGGCCACCCACTTAGAATATCTCAAAGGCACAATAATCTGAGCATCCAAAATCTTCTTCACCACCCTTTCCATAATAGGCAGTAACACGGGATTTATCGGTCTTAACTTCTACCTAAATGGTTTGGATTTTTCCTTCAGTGGGATCTTGTGTTCAATGACAATGGTGTCATGTGTTCTGAGGCCTTCGTAGGTCCAAGAAAACACATCAACAAATTCTTTTAATAGATCAATATACTCATCCCTCTTCTCCTTTGACAAGATGTTAGACAACTTGACAAACTTTGGATCCTCCTCTGTGCCAATATTGCACTTAGCTACATCAAGATTATCATTCGAGATTTTAACCTTTACTTCCACATCATTTCTATCAAATAACCTTTCCAGAGGGACTAGTCCCTTTGGGATGTGATTGCTAGGTAGTTGAACAATATGATGATCAACAATCTTTTTCATAAAAACATCAACATGAGGATCAATGTCAGAATCATCATATTGATCGATGTGCAATGGAGAAAACTCCTCCACTGTTTCTAGGAATCTTTTGATTTCAAGATCATCCTCAAACACCTTCTAATGCTTGACATTGTTAGGTATAGAGGGCCTGTATTTTAATTCTAAATCATACCCGAGCTTGGGTGGCAGAGGAACTCTGAAATTGCTTGCTGAAACAACCAAAGAATCAACCATGACATTCTCTTCTCTTGGAATAAATGAAATGTTGAAATCCAAGAAAAAACTGCCAATGAGGTCCCATACTTCATTCCTGTAACTTCTAAGACGAGGGTGTTTGGCCTGATAAATATTTCTGATCTGTTGGACAATCAACTCAGCATCGCCAAACAATGCTATCTCTTTAATCCCCATATCTTTTGTAGCCCTCAAACCCAAGACAAGAGCTTCATATTCTACCACATTATTGGTAGATTCAAATTCTAACTTGTAGGACAGAGATATAATTTCTTGAATAGGTGAAATAAGGACTACTTCATCACCAACACCTTCTCTAGAAGAGGCTCCAACAAAGAACATTTTCCAAACAGGGGTAATCAGAGGAGAATCTTCACAGACTTTAAGGGATTGTTTTCTAATTTCAAGAGGCGGTTCAGGGACATCAGTGAGATGCAATAAGCTGGACCCCAAATCATTATCAAGGGAAAATATAGGATGATTGGTGGGGTTTGCTTCATCACTAATAATGTAGGCCAACTGATTTTCTCTGTATAGTCTTCTATGATCCCCCACAAACATGGGAATAGTAGCATATGTGAGGTCCATCTGCAATGTTCCCCCAAGACTTTTTATCCAAGATCATGACAATAACATGCCAAACTTTGGGGGAACATCAACCACTACAATATCCATGACCACACTTTTCATGGGCAGCTGAAACAAGGTCACAACCAGTTCCTTGATGACCCCAAGACATTGCACCCTCCTTGAATCAAAAGAATACAATTCATGGTATGCTTTGGTGAATTCGAGTCCTAGTTCCTTCATGATAGTTTTGGGCATGGGGTTATGAGAGGCTCCTGTATTCATCAAACAATTATGCAGTACCTTATCATGTATGTTCAGTGATGTGTAGAAGGGAGGGGACGAATCATATCTATCTTCTACCATGGGACCTAATATGATTGCTGTTTTTTCGTCTTGCAAATTGATTGAGTATGTGGGATGATTCGAGGGTTCAGACAACAACATATTAGATAGGGACCTCCTAAATTCCTCATGCTTTACCAACTCTGAAAGGGGGAAAATAATCCTAATCTTTTGAATTTCATGCTCAAAGTTAAAATAAGAAGGGGGATTCAAAATTTCTCTTACCTCTGCGATGGGACCTTTGAATATTGGTGGGAGGTTCTATGTTTTCTTCTCCTTGCTGCTGCTTGCTACATCATTGGCAGGATTTTTTGCTTTAGCAGGTTGCTCAGGAACATCAGGCCTTCCTCCTTTCTTTTTGGACCCAAGGTCGTATCTATTTGGGTTGTCGTTGGCCTTATCCCCCTTGCTCAGATCGTTTAATTGGTTGTCCATGAGAGACTCCTCGTATGCTGATTGAGTTAAGTGAGGAGAAGAGGATGTAACTTCAAGACAATGAATTTCTGGATCGAGGTCTTATACCTCTCCACCCTCATCTATAACAAGGTTATTTTGAAGAGGGGTCTGGATTTTCTGATCGTCCTTATCTCTGTTCCGAGGCTCTCTTTGCATAATATGAGGAGCATTGTTATTCGACCTCCTAAAGTTGCCTATGTTATCAACATTTTGAGGATTTATGTATGTCTTATTCCCCTCTAACTCCAACCTTTCCATTCTGTATGAAAGTGATTTTAGTAACTTGGTTACTTCGTCCATTTGTNGGGGGGGTAGAGGAACTAGAGGTTGAGGCTTCAGATATTCCTCTTCCTCTGTCTTTATCAACCTTATTCATGAGTTGGTCAACTGCCAATATACTAGGCTCTACTTCTAGGGATACATCTTTCATGTGAGCCAAGGAGGTAGCTCTTCTCTTTCTTAACAAGAGGTAGAAGTCAAGGTCAAAATCACTAGCATATGTGATTTTGGTAGAGGCCTCTGCAGGCTTTATCTCAGCAGGGATCTTATTGTACATTTTGTTGAATCTTTTGGAGAAGTGAGAGACACATTCTCCCTCTTTTCTTTTTAGGGACTCGAACTCTGTGATATAATACATGAAGACCTTTTTATCCCCTCATTGTCTCAAGAAGATATCATCTAAATCCTCAATCCCATCAATGGATCAAGGAGTCAGGGCCCTGAACCACTTTCTGGCTTCTCCATCAAGACCGTGGACAAAAATTCTCATCCATATATCCACTTCTACTATGACATAGTTATCATCATAACTATAAAAATTTGTAAGGTGTTCCTCTGCAGTGATATCTCTCTCCCCTGTGAACTTAGGTAGCTACTTAAGGTAGCCACCGACTAGGAGGGAATTAAGAGGCTGAGGCAAAATGAGAGGGGCGTATCTGGCCGCTACTATAGTGTCCATTCTATTTCTGGGGGGATTAGCTCCTGCCATTGGAGTGTGAATAGAAGGAGAACCAGGAGGGGATGGATTTCGGACAGGGGAGATTGGGGGTGTGCTTATGGGAACAGAGGGAAACAACTGAGGATCTGGAGGAAAGGCCTCAGGGCTCAAGGGAACAAAGGTTTCCCTCTTTGCAAAACCAACTTCTTTAACAGGAGGAGGAGTAGTGAAACTGGGAGAGGGGAAGTCAGCATGAACACTCCCAAAATTTAAATTTCTAGAAGCTCCAACAGACTGTGTAACAGGAAAATGAGAAACATCTACTGGAATTTCTATAGGAGAGTAATGAAAATTACCAGAATCACCTGGTTCAGCAATAGAAGTGCCCTCCTGAAAGGTCCTTTGTTTTTTGATAATTTTCTCTGGATCAACTTCAGGTGTTTCTAAAGGCAGTTGTGGAGTGGACCTCGAGTGTCTGCCCCTAGAATCCATAGATGAAACAATGGATTTGTCTCAATGGAGTCACCACAGTGGAGTCACCAGGTGCACAGTTGCAATCTTTGATGTACTAAGTCCTGATGCACCTTCAGAACCAGTAATCTTTGTCATTCAATCCTAGGGAAAATCTTCAATTCGTCCCCAGCAATGACTCTAGAAATGTTAGCACTGGAAGTCACCTCTGGATTGCGGCAGAGGTAAGCCCAATACCCATCAAATTTTATTGTCACAGGTTGATTATAAAAGGGTCAAATGGGCATAGTCTCAAGATTATATCGCTTTAACTCAGAAAACTGGGCCGGAATGCACAGGAAAGTGAGGTCTCAATCTAACTTCAGTTAGTAACTTGTAGCAAGTGTGAGTAGGGGGAATAACTTTGAGGATAATGAAGAAGTCTGCTATGGACATACGGTCTTCCAACAGCCCAAAGAGGAAATACTTAAACACGAGATCTTCTTGAAATTAAATCTCAGAGGAACTGAAATAAATTATAACAACATTACAATCAAACATTCATCATAACACGGTCACAACAATCCATGTGAATTAGTCATCATAAATCCTCTCAGTAACAGAGGAAAATAAGCTGGAGTAAGAAAGCTGACTGTCATTAAACAAGAAGTCTCAAATATAGATACATATCCAGAAAACCAGAAGCTTCATTAAAACTTTACAATACGGGAGCTTTGCTCTACCATCGACCCTAACAAAATATGAGGAAGACTCCTATATACTCAGAACCAAAAACCTAGAATATGTGTCAAACTTTTGGTACCACATCCTAGGTGATTTCTTCATACCATATAGTGACTTCTTCTATGTCTGATTTTCTTCCAGAGCCTTAAACTCTTTGAATTTATCAAATACCTCAGATTTCTTCCTAAGAAAATAAATCCATGTGTTCCTTGAGAAATCATCTATGAATGAAACATAATACACAAATTTACCTAGTGATGGAGCATACATAGGTCCAAACACATCACTGTGTATCAACTCTAAGATCCCCTTTGCTCTTGTAGCACCAGATGGGAATCTTACTCGATTCTATTTACCATATATGCAATGTTCACAGAAATCAAAATCCATAGTGCAATTAGATATACCTTCAACCATACCTTTACTGTGTAGTGTTTGAATGCCCTTTTCTCCAATATGTCCTAGTATTTGATGCCATATCATGATATTATTTCCAAGGACAGTATGGATCTTGTCTTCTTTACTTCTCCTCTCATGGACAACATAGCTATTACACCCACTAGTATTAGTTCTTCCCAACAAATTGTACAGAGTTCCACATCGAACTCCCCTCATCAATACCATTGCTCCTTTGACCATCTTGCAAGTTCCATTTCCCAATAAAGTATCCACGCCTGCATAATCCAACTTACTTACATATATTAGGCTCATGGGTAGATTTGGAATATGCAGAACTCCAAGGAGAGTTCTAATCCTTCTATCTTTCAACAACAACTTAACCCTTCCATGTTCCATAATTTTGGTTGTCGAGTCATCTCCTAGGAAGACATCACCACCATCATACTTTTCATATTCACTAAATGACTCCCTATGAGGATTCATATGAAATGATGCACCTGAGTCAATTAACCATACATCACGATCTGCATGTGTACCTGTAGATGCAAGGTAAACAACACCTCCTTCTTCTGTGGAGGTTTTCGCCTCTGTGGAAGAGATATCATCAGACCCATTTACTTTAAAAACTTTCTTAGACTTGCAATCTCTCTTATACTTCCCAACTTTACCACATTTCCACCATTTCCTCAAATATTTTCCTGGTGATTCAAATATACCTTTAGATTTAGATCTCCCCCTCAAAGACTTATTTGTATCCCTATCTTTGGGACGACCTCTTACAAATAAATCATCTGTGCTATGAATATCCATGCTTTTTCGCCTCATCTCTTCTGATAACAAGGATGAAACTACATCCTCATACTTCAATGCAGATTAAGTGGTACTACCAATTACTACAACTATATTATCCCAAGAGTCTGGAAAAGAAAATAACAAAGTAATACACTTATCTTCTTTTGCAAGTGTAATATAATCAAATCCAAGTTGACTTACCAGAGTATTGAAGGCATTTAGATGCTTTGTCACAAAATCTACATCTTCCATCCTAAGATGATACAACTTCTTTCGAAGAAACAACTTGTTTACCAAGGACTTTGAATGATACAAATTCCCCAACTTTTCCATAGTTCCTTGGCTATAGATTCTCCTGACACATTCAGTAACACCGAATCTGCTAGGTAGAGTCAAATCATACTCCTTTCTCTTCTATCCAACTTCTCCCAATCTTCTTTCGACATACCAGTAGATTGAGTACTAGTAGTTTGTGTACCAAGATCCACATCGAGTTCTTTATCTACAATAAGGTCCTCCATTATGAGCTTCTATAGCTCAAATTTTTTACTGTTGAACTTCTCAATATCGATTCTAGAATTGCTTGCCATTATATTTCAACATACGAATCACCTCTACAAATCTCCCACTGAACCCAAGTTTATCATAGGCCCAAGATAAACTTGATCTATCAAGACCGAGCCAAATCCTCAACAACAAAGGCATCCCCTGGAAGATAAAAACATGCTTTGATACCACATGTAAGTTTTAAACCTGTGAATTAAAGAAATGCATACAAATTATTAAGAAAAACAGAACGTGATCAATGCCTCATACACATAGTACACATAGATTTACGCTAGAAACCCTTAACCGGGAGCAAACCAACCCTTAACCAGGAGTAAACCAACCTTCCTTGGTGTTGCACCTCTCAATTCTTCATTCTATTAATTTCACCATTCACAATACAATATGTATACAATATTTTAGATATTCCACAACTACCAAAACCCTAATCCATTAATCTGAGATTAATTTAGAAAATCGCTAAAAATAGTGAAAAACGCTAAAATAGAAAAAACCGCCCAAAAAATAATTTCAGGGCGTTGCCCCTAATGCTCCACGTAACTGGGGGGGACACAATCCTTCCCCCCCTCCTGGGGACCCCCCTAGGAAAGAAATCGACACACACGACACACATAACAAAGGGGGGAGGCATCGCCAGACACAGTCATCAAATCTGACGCACCCCCCACATACATGCAAAGTATATAACACCTACCCAACACATGTACCTTAAATTATACTAAAGGAAAAAATTTCATGGGATGGTGTGCCAAGGACATAGGGGTGGAGTTCCTTCAATGCCAAGTGGCAAGTTCAACACATGCATACTGAGTCCCTGGGTTTGGGGAATTCGTCATTCCTTCTATTGTTGGAGCATACTACCTATTCATTTTGCAAACTGTGTTCACTCTCTAGTTATGTATCAAGTTCACCATTAACATGTACATATGAGTCTGTTATGTTTTTGATGGAAGGTTGGGGATGCATGTCACTTATATGTAATACCAAATTTCCTGTAAGCATGGGCATGGGATTGATGATTGAGACTTCATATACAATTGGATTTTCTAGAGCCACCAACATTGAGATTCCTAAACAGACTACATTGGATTCCTAGTGGGGTTGAGAGTTGATTGAGGTACTGCATGGAAGAGAAGGGGATTCCATCCCTAGGCTGGTGTAGGTTGGGTGGTGGAAACGGTTGTAGGAGTTTGTGTGTTGTCATTCTCTGGGTATTGGGCTATGTGAGGGAATTTAGCCAACCATATGAGTCATTTGTCCTTATGGAATCATAGCCCCAGCTCCAGGGTGCCCTGTTGTTGAAAGAACTGGAGAAACAGAGCCTACGATTGGGAGGAACGTCCTTTGTACACAACTAGTCAATAATATTTATTCATAAAATAAGTGTTATGTGTTCTCTGAAATCTTATGAGTTATTTCTAGATATCTTATTATTAAATATGTTGTGAATATTAATAAGTTTACATGTTATTTTTATGTGAAATTGCATGAGTTTCCTGTCATATTACACACATATTTCCTTATATAACTGGACACAACAACATTTTCATTTTTTTGGTAATGAATATATCACAAACCATGAAAAAAGAAAATGAAAGTTGGTATGCAAAGGGGGAGAAAATGAGGAAAATATGGCAACATACAATACTAAATATATCCAACACTCATCTCCCATGTAGTTGGAAGTTCAACTAGCACTTGAAATCATTGAGTTAACTTGCCGGTGATTAAATCACTGATTAAGAAGGGAATATAGCCTTGCTAGGTGAGTGGCTTGCTTTTGGAACCCTCAATGGTTGAGTCAGAGAACTAGAAAATTAAATCTTTGAGGAAGACAAACAATTGCACTCCAAGGTGAGAGATTTTATTCTTGGAGGTAAATCATTGACCTCGAGGAGCTGAGTGACCAAATCACTGGCGTCGAGAACTTGTTGGCCTCTTAGGTTAGCAATTTCTCCTTTTTAGCTTAATTTACAAAGAATGTGAAGTTTTGACTTCTTCCTTTGCTTGAGCAAGGAAAATTTCACCCAAGATGCACAACAGTGAATCGCTCACCTTGAGGACATGCTAGCTCCTATACTCAGTGATTTTCTCTCATAAGGAAAATCGCTAGTTTGGGAAGTCAACAAGCCTCCAAGTGAGCGATTTCCTCTTTCAACCGACAAAATTGCCTCAGGAGCTAAGCCTAAATATTAAAAATTTGATCTGTGTACCATAATTTTCCTTCTTTGCTACTAAAAACAATTTCTCTCAGTTGAATCATTCAATGTCCATTTCTTGTTGCATAGAGAATTCATTTCGTATTCGGCTCGTCGGTAGTTAGGAGTGATTTGGGATTTAGGGGAAGCATTGTCTAATTGTTCTACGTTTTATTCCTTTTCATCGGAATCCAGTGACATAAATCTGTACAAAATCACAATTTTTTGTTGTTTAAATTTCATTTATGAATATAGAAATGGATTCAGTGTGTTGAAAAACCCTAGGGGAATTCAATTTATATAGAATCAACCACTCAAACCTGCAAATCCAACAATTTCTTGCTAGATTTCAAGAAAATATCCCTAGAAAAGGGCCAAAACATAGAACGTTTAGACTATGACTTTGGGGGATTCATAGCTATTTGTACTTTCATAAACCAAGAAGTGAAAACTATCTCACTTACAAGAAATATTTAAATTGATGTTTTTTTCATAACCGTGGACCTTGAAATCAAATTTAATTGATTGCATTGAGTTTGTATCCTCCAACAATTTTCAAGTAGCACCTTTCGACATTTAAAAACTCCACTTGGAAAATCACAAAAAAATAGTTGTTTTATCGGAATTAAAATTTCTCACAGTTCTTTCATCCTTGTTATATTAAATTTGAACCATATGCTTGACATCATTGAGATATTTACATTTGAAACGGATTTTAATCGATGCAGGAAGCCTCCAGGCGCCAAATGCACCTATGGGAAAAATAAGGAAAAATAGTTGATTTTACACTAAATTTATTTGCAATAATTGTAGTGATTTGGAATGTGTATGATATGCTAAGATTAAGCTAGATACTAAACTCATATGCTTGTATTTATCCATTTCCTTGATTTCATCATTCAATGCAACATGTCCTCCATGCTTGTACTTGCACTTCTAGTGCCAATATTGTGAATCATATGGTTCAACTGTGTGGGATGGATGGTCATGGTATTTCCTTGTCAGATGTATCTTGGCATCATTGTCATTTGCTTTAAATCCTTGTTCGTCATTACTTCCATCCATTCTCGGGTGTGTTGCATGGCTCTTTCCCACTTGTTAATTGGATACTTGGCCTTGTATGTACCTAACGTCACTTGATGAAAGCCAATACTCTTGGTTCACCATTCACCATTTCCTATGGAAAAGAAATGTGAACACCTACACATGTATACATGAAAGAACGTTAAACCTTAAAATCCACATAAGCCACACATTCAAATGCATTAGTAATCTAGGTCATTTTTGTGCACAAGTAAAGGCATGCAAACCAAACACAAATGACAATAAGATCATGTGTAAGATGATACAAGTGAAATGGTCATCAATGCATAAGCGAGCTCTTCTTCAAGTGTGATCAAGCAAGATTAAGATATCACGAGAAACAAAAGTATGCATTTAATCATAAGATAAAGTCAATTGGTTGGTATGCTCCATCATCTTATGCAACTCGAAGACATTCATCCAAGGTAAGATAAGTCGATGAGAAACCCTTTCGAATATGAAGCTTAACATAAAAATTTTGAAAAAGGGGGGTCCCCAAGTCTGTCGACCCGGGGCTTGTTGAAGCCTCAACAAAAGGCGACACATTGGCAAAGCCATGAATCTCTATATGAAACCTTCAAACTGTAAAT
>ML794891.1:11337-36160 GCA_009831015.1 Picea engelmannii | reverse complement strand
AACCCCCCCCCCCCCCCCAAAAAAAAAAAAAAAAAAACTTAATTTGTTTCTCATGGGAATCCAAGTTTATATAAGTGGTCCCTGTGAAACTATTCCCTTTGAGGTAATCAATGATTACTCTAGTGAATTGGCTTGATCAACTCATCAACTGTACTAAAAGAACAAATGATGAGATTTATTTCCTTTTGAGCATGAATCGATGATCTCAGTTTAAGTCACGATCATAGAAAAATGCCATTAATATATTTATGTGCTACTCACAATACCATTTCACCTAAAGTACTAGAAAAATGTGGTTTGACGTTGATTGGACGTACATACTATTGTAGTGTTGAGATCACTTCAAGGGTGAAGGAATTCATAGGTACTATAGTGAAGTATTGATTCGTGGATCTCAAGGTACTTATATCAAGAGTTGATTTATGCAAGTGTTGAGATATGATGTTATCATGCAAAATAACCAACTTTCAACCCATAGAAGCAATATATATTGTTTTGAAAAACTTCTGTATTACTTGAATGATGACATATTCTCAATGCAAATTAGTTGGATACATAATTAAGCAATTTTACATTTCATTTCAACCACGTAGATGAGATGGTCTTAATAATGGGTGTCACATTTGTGCGATAGAAGTAGCCATTCATGAAAGTGGTCCTTCACTTAATATGTACCATGTATTACTAGAATATATAAATGAATTTTTAGAAGAGTTACATGATCCACCACCTAGATTTGAGAGAGATTTCTCCATTGAGTTCAAACTTGGAGTAAACCCTACTTCCAAGGCTCATTATTGGATGACAAAACTAGAGTTGTGTGTATTACACAATCAATTACAACATTTAATAAGTTTGGGTTTCATGAGACCAAATATATCTATGTGGGGTGCATCAATAATTGTTGTAACGAATTAGGACAAATCCTTATCATTATGCATGGATTATTACTAATTAAATAAAACAAAGGTCAAGAATCAACATCCCTGACTTAAGATTCACACCATATTTGACCAAATGAAAGGGGATATAATCGTTTCCAAAATAGATTTGAGATCAAATTACCACCATCTAAAGGTTAAGGAGGAGGATATCCCAAAGACTACATTCATAACACACTTCAAACACTATGAGTTCATAGTGGTACCTTTTGTGTTAACCAATATTCCAATAGTTTTTATGAACTTAATTAATGGTGTGTTTAGTAAATTCCAGGGTAGGTTCATGCAAGTATTTCTAGATGATATCTTGATTTTCTCATGGAAGAGCATGGGGAACATTTGGGACTAGTTTTGCCATGTTTGCACACAAAGAAATTATATGCCAATATGTCAAAGTGTTCGTTCTACCAAAGTGAGATTCATTATCTCAAACATGTAATTTATGGGAAGGATTTGTAGTAGAAAAAATTGAGATCAAAGCTATCATGGATTGGCCTACTCCAAAAAATGTATCCCTACTCAAAAAAATGTATTAAAAGTTTGTAGATTCATGGGTTGGCAAGATATTACAAAAGATGTGTAGAGGGGATTCCCAAAATAGGGAACCTCACTACCTCTTCATAGAGGAGAGATACAAAAGTCTACATGGATAGATAGTGTGAAAGGAATTTTGATAAGTTGAAGTAGTTATTAATTAGTGCAACTTATATTCTTAGTGTTCCAAATATAGAAAAGGATTATGTAGTCCACACAAATGTTTTCCTATAGAGGAGTGTTACTATGGGACAATGGTGTGACTATGTATGTATATAGGAAATTGAAGGATTGTGAGTTGAATCACCCTATGTATGATATAGGGTTGGCATCAATAGTTCATGCTTTGCAAATGTGGAGACATTATTTGATTGGTCGCAAGTTCATGCTAAAATCTAATTATTAGAGCTTGCAATATATTTTCACCCAACAACCTTGAACATCGAGAAAAAAACATTGGATAGAGTTCTTGAGTAGCTATGAGTTTTAAATCTTTTCTATAAAGGAGAAGGAAAATATAGTAGCAAATTCTCTAAGTAAGAGGTCATACCGTTACTCTACAGGCCCTTTGCAAGTTAGTTTGAGGGACAGATCCTTAAACAACTTTATAGTGATAGAAGGTATTAAAAGGTGCAATGGGCACTCTAGAGAGGGGTTAGCATAGAGTCTATGTCTAGGAGCTACATAATGGACGTGGATGGACTTCTTTAATACATGTAGACAATATATGTACCAAAAGAGGGAGGTATTTGAGAATCGATTTTGAGTAAGGTAGATATTGCACCTTATTTAATACACCTAAGTGTGAAAAAAATGCATATAGATCTAATGCAGATTTTCTTTTGGTCAGAAATGTGAGGGCATATTACCTAATTTGTGAAAAGGTCTTTATAAAAACCTTAATTGATTTGAAACCATACTTGAGAGATGAAAACTCAAATAAAAAATTGGTAAGACTCAAAAAATTAAACTTTCCTCATTAAAATATTCTTCATTAAAATGAAATTTTAATCTATTAAAACATGTTTAAATCAAAATTTTATTCTTTTATTGAGAAATGTGAAGGCATATTACCCAATTTGTGAAAAGGCCTTTATAAAAACCTTAATTGATTTGAAACCATAATTAAGAACTTAAGAGATGAAAACTCAAATAAAAAATTGGTAACACTCAAGAAATTAAACTTTCCTCATTGAAATGAAATTTTAATCTATTTAAAACATGTTTAAATCAAAATTTTAAGCTATATAAAATATGTTTAAAACTTACTTAAATATCTTTATATAATATCTAGAGAGAGTGTGGAAATTTCAATGGAGATTTTAAGATCCATCACATAAGCATTAGCCCATTTTGTTTAAAATATCATAGAAACGATAAAGTGTTTTAGCCAAGAATGAAACAATTCACTGAGAGGGGTTTGTAGTTATCACTAAAGGAAAAAAAAACTAAGTGCAAAATCATTAATGAAATTAATTCAAAGTAAGTAATAATGAAGTTTTTCGACTAAGTATGAAACCATTTGCTTTTAGGCATGAGAAAATTTAGAAGATTTAAAAAATTGAAGTAAAAATTTGTTAATGAGATTAATTTTTAATATAGTTATGGGAACATTTTTTTTAAAGTATGTTTAGAGAGAGGAAATAAGAAATGAAATTCTAAAGTTGTGAAAACTAGTTTAAAACATTAAACATAGTGTATTTGGTTGTTTATTATTCTATTTAGATAAAGAAATCAATTCTAGTTCTAGCTAAAGTCTTCACAAAATTTAGAAAAAAAAAAAGTTTATAATTAAGAAGTAACTTCATCATTATGTTTAGAGAAGAAATTGGTTGGTTCTAAATGAAGTCACCATAAAATTTAATAAGAACATAAGTTTGAAAGTAACTTACTAGGATTCATTCATGTGGCACTTAGGATAGGAGGATGCATGTGATAATGCTCATTGAAAACAGATGGGAAAAGGACCACCAACATGTACGGAGTTATTTGATGGAACAAGAAGAGGAGGCTAGCATTCGAGTTGCATCATCATCTTGAGAGCTCAGTTGTAATATATTCAATATATTACATTTATTATTATTTAACAATATGTTATAGGTTTGTTATTATGTAAATATGCATTATGATGTAAATGATAAGTCGTGACCTTTAAAAAGAACGTGACTTATCATTCCCCACATGTATTTATATACACGTATTGTATTTCATATCATTCCCCACATGTATTTATATACACGTATTGTATTTCATATGATGTCAAGTAAATATGTAAAATGACAAGTAAATAAAATATTATTTATTATAGAAATATGGAATTATGTTTTGTATTCATAATATTCTCATGAAGTGGACCATTAAATCCATTTCATTTGGATTTTGGCTAACACCATTGTTTCAGAAAATCCAGATCTTTGACCACGTTAAAAAAAAAATCATCAAAAAATACCATTGAATAAATAATCCTTTTGTTGTTAGAAAATTAGAAGAAGAAGGTAGTACATATCAAGAAGAAGAAGAAAAAATATAAAAAATAAATAAATAGAGGGAAAAAAGGGGAAAACAAAAAAGAAAAGAACGAAAAAGGAAAAAAAAAAAAGTAATTTAAAAGAAAAAATTCCAAAGGATAAGGAAGAGTAAATTTTGATTCTACTATTGGTGGAGTTGATGATTTACATGCCCATGGTTTTGGTAAACCATTGGCCCATGGTATTTCTCTACCATATATAAAAAAAATACAGTGGTAACTTTTTACATTTTTTTATATACACGTGAGGTTGAAGCCAAAATAAAAAATCAATGACCTAAGTTTTTTGGAGTTATATTAATTCAACCAAAGTCAAGGATATGCTAGAAAAGTGATAAGGCACCCCATTAACTTGGGTAAAGTATATTTATAAAAGAAAAGTAAGAAGAGAGGGTATTAAAAGAAAAAGAAAACTAAATCATAAATTACAAAGTTATTTTAAATAAAAAGTAATAAGGTTTAAAAGACAAAGGGAATTATTAAAGTTTCTTAATACCTTTTATTAAATTGGAAGGCAACCGAAGTAATATTCAAGCTATTCAAAGGAGGAATATATATTTATACATGAGACATATATTGAATAATCGAGAAAGAAAAAAGAAACAATGAACAATGAACAATGAATTCAATATATAAATCTAAATTTTGGACTAAATGTCATTTTTGTGAAATGAAATTTGAGTATATGAAAATTTTTAAAAATCACAATTGCTTCTGTTTATTTTGTGGGAAATAATTTATTATGGAAGAATATAAATATAACTCACACGGGAAATCACTAATATTAAAAGACAAACCAGGAAATTATAAAGACATCAATAACAAATTATAGTTGGAAATTGAGATGGAAAAATATTTTAATGGGTTAACAAAGAAAAATAATCTTTACTTCAAAGAGAGAAATCATGAACTCATCGCACAAATTGAAGAACTAAAAAACAAAAAACAAAAAATGGACAAAGACTTACTAGAACGAGATGAAGAAATATCAAGTTTAAAAAAACATAATCAAAATTTACTAGTAAAAATCAAGAAGACAAAAGACAAGAAACAAAAGAATCAAAATTTGGAACAAGAAAATCAAGGTCTCAAAGAGAAATTAACCAAAAAAGAAGAAGAAAGCTCATGCCTAAGAAACCTTAATCAGAAATTGATCGAACAAATTAAAAAGATGCAAGATGAAAAGCCAGAGAATCAAGATATTATAAGTGAAGTCGAAAAATCAGATAATGAGGAAGAACTTTTACGCTTAAGGGTTCATAATCGAAGTTCACCCACACAAATTAAGAAGTTAAAGAGTGATAAGAAGTCACTAAAGAACAAGTTAGATCAACTTATCAATAAAGAATCATTTGTTGATAAAGAGACAATGATTGAACCTATGGAACTAGAGAAGTCTTCATATGTAAACAACACAATTATGGATAAAGGAATTAATACAAAGCTAGTCAACCTTGCAAATCAAAAGGATGAAAATCCAACTAATGTAAATAGGTCTTCATATTTTGAAGTACAAACAAGCCATGGGTACGAAGAATATTCAATTCCAAAAGTTAATCAAGAAAAAACTACAAGTATAAGAAGTAAGGATCAAGTTGCAGTATGCCTTATCGACATCCTAATCACAAAGGTTGATACTTCAACAAATCAATGTATCAAAAAAAACAAATGATCGATATTTCAAAGATTATTGCTTCCACAACAAGTGGTGATCAAAGTAGAAGTTATCATGGGAGTCAAAATACATCAGGTTTTTTCGAAGAACCCTATAAACGCACAATTTCACAGAAGATTGAATTAGGGTGGGAAGACTCCTTTACACTTCGACAAATTTTCTCAACGCTTAAAGGATTCTATCGTATGAGGTCCTCAATGATCACTAACTCAAGAATGAAGAATCAAGAGACAATATTACAAGCCAGAGAAAGAGATAAGTCTTTTCTAACTATGCTTTGAGGACAACACATTTTTAAGGGGGGGAGACTTGTAATATACCTAGTATATTACATTTCTTATTATTTAATAATATGTTATAGGTTTGTTGTTATGTAAATAGGAATTGTAATGTAAATGATAAGTCAATGATAAGTCATGACCTTTGGAAAGAATGTGACTTATCATTCCCCACATGTATTTATATACACGTATTGTATTTCATATGATGCCAAGTAAATATGTAAAATGAAAAGTAAATAAAATATTATTTATTACGGAAATATGGAATTATGTTTTGCATTTGATGCAGGAGCATCGCTCCAAATCAACCATGTGTCAGCAAGTCGGCACATCAACGCACTAGGAGGGAGTGGATCCCAAAAAGAGAGGCGCCAACCCTCTCATTTTGAATTTAAATTTAAAAATTAAATGTAATTCAATGTGAATTAATGTTTGAAGGCTCAGATAAAGCCGAACCCATGTGTATTGTGCAGACTACATGTGAAGTTGTCTTTAATGGCTGACAGTAGGTAGATCTAGATCCGATTCGGACTAGATGTTTCTTAAATGTAATTGAATGTAAATTAATGTGAGTAGGTAGTTGGAGGGAAGGCCCAAGGAGCCCCTCTTTTGTATTAAGATCTTAGTATCAAAATTCATTAGAGAGAGAGTTAGTTAATGAGTAGTTTTTGATGAGCAAGTTGATAAAGCTCAAGAGAGGAGAGGAGAAAGAACTACGACTCTGTTGTAGTCCAGTTTTGTAAACATTGTACATAAGCATTCAGATATTAATACAAAGAGCAATTTTTCCTACATATGAGGTTTCTGTGTATTTATCTGTGTGATGAATGTTTTATGTGTATGCTATGAATGTTGTTGGTTCATGTTATATTCCCTTTGCATGAATTAGATAGATTTCCATATCTTCAGTTTTTTGAGTGTTCTAGGCTCTTAGGCTTGTGCAAGGAGTGCACACCAGAGTAATTTAAATACTCTGTGAAGCTAGTGCAAGGAGTGCACTTGAAATCTGTTTCGAGTTCAGAGAAGAGCATGTTAGGTGGGCACACCAGAACAAGACTTAAGTTCAAAAGGGAAGTTGTCCCAGAAAAACACACCATAGTTATTGAACACTCTGATGAAGCTCTACAAGGAGTGCATTGAGCAAGCACAAGGAGTGCACTAGAACTCTATGTCGAGTTCCGCGAGGAGATTTCTAGGTGGGCACGCCAGAGTTACTAAATAATATGAGGGTAAGTGCAAGGAGTGCACAGAGCCACGCAAGGAGTGTGAGGGTAGAGTCTGTTAAACTCCTTTGTTCAGAAGAGATAGTGTGAAGTCTTGTCAAGCAAGTGCAAGGAGTGCATAGTCACTCAGTGGACTGTAGAGCTTGAAGAAGTCCCATGCAAGGTGTGCATCGGGCCAACACTGAGCTAAGTGTTGAGGAGTTCGAGTCTAGTGAATGCAAGGAGTGCGTGAAAGGTTCTCATAAACCTTTAGAGTCTGAAAGTGAACAAGCACAAGGAGTGCGCAAGCGACTGTAAAAGTCCCAAACCTATGAAGGAAAGCACAAGGAGTGTGCCAGAGGCTGAAACATTCCCAAGTGCCAAATCTCAGGGGAAAGAGCATATTGTTTCCAGGAGGGCAGAAGGATTCGTCGAAGGAAAAAAGGGCCAAGTCCCTTTGAAAACTTCGAAAGAGATCAGATAAGCTCAGGAGGTGTAGCACAAGTTGAGGCTTGACAGTCGGTCTCACAAAAGAAGGAACAAAGGCCGAGCCTTTGAAAAATATAGAGGAATTCTTCATCAGGAGGAAAGCGCAACCGAGGTGGAGGAGCTACAACAACTGTTGATCCAGGATGGAAATCA
This sequence comes from Picea engelmannii, assembly GCA_009831015.1. NCBI lineage: Eukaryota > Viridiplantae > Streptophyta > Pinopsida > Pinales > Pinaceae > Picea > Picea engelmannii. The sequence goes on along the minus strand of ML794891.1, from coordinate 28,358 downwards.
AATCTAGACTATCGGATCAGAGTCCATATAGAAGGAGGAGCCCGCATGGAGGAGAACAGATCTCAGTCGTCAGATCTGGGCACGAGGATCGACAATCGTCAGATCTAGGTGAGTAGCATGGGTTTTAACCCATGGGGTCCTTCAGACTTTGGTGTTCAAAGGTTTTTCATATTTAGGCACAGAAGAGACGTATTTCCTGAAGTCTCAGGATCTAGAGTGGATCTGGACTGTCCATTTATGGGGACGTGTGTCAACAGATCATCGAGTCTGGAAGACCAACTATCTAGGAGGAAGGAGGCATTGTGGTTAAGGTTTGACAATCTTCCAAAGCTCCGAACAACAAAGTGAATCTTGGCCATTGGTGCAGGAGACACGTGTTAGAAGATCCTATAGCTCGGAGGTCTAGAAATCCGAAGGAAATAGAATGAAAATTGTGAGAACACCCGGAGGCCAGAAGGCCAAAGCCAATCCTAGTCGTTGAGTGACAAGGGATACGTGGCGCTAAATCTGGAGGTTCAGAGGTTTGGTACTCTGGAAGACCAGAGGTATAAATTAGTTTGGGTCGAGGACTCCCGAAGGCTGGAGTCCATCTCAATAGTCCGTTGGAGAGGACATGTGGAGCGTGGATTAGAACTCCTCGTTACTTCATAGTTTGACCATTTGGGAAGCAATGGGTATTGACTTCGCAGGACTCCCGAAGCTCTAAAGAGTTGAGCAAATCGTAGTCATTGGCGTAGGGAGACACGTGGCGACAGATCCTGTAGTCCAGAGACTAGGCACTCCAGAGGTTTGTGCGTGTTAGCAGTCGTGACTCCTGAAGGACAGAGTCCCGTAATGGATCTCGGTCATCCATTTGACGGGGACACGTGGCAGTAGATCCTGCAGTACGAAAATTCGACACTCTAGAGGGTTGTAAGAATTAGTTAGTTGGAAATCTCGAAGCTCGATATTCTAAAACAGATCGGAGCCATTGGTCATTGAATGATGGAGGATTGTCGATCTGGGGTACTTTGGAGGTTTGTCGGTTCAACTCTCCGGGGGATTTCAGGTGTTGTCCATTTAAAAGGCACGAAGTGCGAAGTGCGCATGTGGACCGTTGATTGGGAGGAGGAGTTCCATCCATTCGATTGACTCATTCGGAATTTGATGTTCGATGAAAGTGTAAGTTGGAGTGGGTAATACATTTGAAGCTTGAACTTCTGAAGAGATCTAGAGCCATCGATCTCTACGCATCGCCAGGGTCGTTGATTTGTTCGCCAGGTGATTTGGCAGTTTGTGATTTTGGTTGTTCAGGAGGAAGTATAACTTTGAGTCGTTAAGACTTCTGAAGCCTAGAGGACCAGAATCTCGGTCAGTCATAGATATCGACGAGTAATTGGGACTATTGATCCCTTCCCTTTGTTTGGAGGTTTGCATGTTCAGAGGAATAGGAGTGGAGTGGTGTTGAAACTCCCGGGGCCCAAATATACATAGCTCCGAATTAACGCCTTTTGGTTAGCGCTCGTTCACGACCCAGGGTCATATGAGATTTTGGCCAAATAAAAAGGGCTAGCGCCCGAACTTGGTTTTTAAAGGTAAAGGGGCTTAGAATAAAAGTGCCCGCGAGTTTTGTTGGCCCTGCACAAGGTTTTTAAAGGGCCTATGAACATAAAGAGGGGATCCAATAGGGATCCGAGAGCTAATCCAGCTCCGACGAAAATCAATCCTAGACCGGGAGATCATGCACACCCTGGGAGAGGGTGGGGTCTGCATCAGTATTCATGATGTTCTCATGAAGTGGACCTTCATATTCACTTCATAAGTACTAGCATATAGAACATTGATCTATAGCATATGAATGGAGAGAGGAGGACCATTAAGGGAGATATTGGTCTACATATAGGGAAACAAGGTTACTGTGTCATTTATTTCCAAAATGGAGTGAGAGATTCACTAACTCACCGCTTAAGATGTCACACCACCTTGCACCAACACCTTGTGGTTGAGAGAGTCACGACGGACACTGGTGCTATTCCAACGAAAGTGGATTTCACTAACCCTTTATGGAAGTATGATATAAATGGTCTAAAGGAGGAGAGTGAGGAGACAAAGGAATCCCCTCCCTAGAGAAGATGCAACATGAGACCCCCAAAACCTTAGCGAAAAAGGAGAGGACCATTGCTCCTCGACACACTCGTAGACATGAATTAAAATCCCTATGCCTAGTGGATGACTTTGCCTCTAGGCACAAGGCCTCTACCACCAAAAAATTGGCCACCTTGAAGGAAAGAGTCAATTAGAAAATGAGAAAGGCTCATAACTAGTTGGTCGACAAGGTGGTGGAGAAAATTGTGCCCAATACAAGAATCTCTCGTAGTAGGGTCACCCACTACAATCATATTGTAGACCTATATTGTTGCACCAAAGAGATGATAGTATGCAACATGGATATACAACCACAGTATGATAATGCACTCTTGGAAAATGTTATGAACATCCTTCATCTTCTAGATGATAAGTAGGAATCCCTTCTAAATGTAATTTGCAGCTCAAGCATGGGACACGAGGGATTGAATGGTATACATGCTCAAGATGACTCGGTAGAAATAGAGGAGAAACCCTAGTACCAAACTGGAAGCAGCGTACAACATCCTATATTTCTTGAGGATGAGGAGGAGGCTTAGCCATGGGTTTGCCTAATTGCCACTCATGTTTTTTTGGTTTATGCATTATAATGCTAGTCATAACATGCTTAGGTATGTGAGTTGGTTATCACTATTTAATTTTAGGAAGCGATGGGCATGCCCTTGTAACCTACATTTAAATCACTATATATTCTCTATTACCATATGGCATTCTCAAACTAGCGGCTTAATGGCCTTTTTGTTTGTATCACTATAAGGATTGTTTGAATCATTGTTCAAATGATGTCTCAAACCCTTTATTGTTTGATATTGGCAATGGGATTGTCAAGGATCATCAAACAAACCCAAGTTGTAGGTCTTTCAGTTAAAATATATGAGAGGTCAACCAAGTTTTGGTTAACCTTTCAATATGCTTGTAATTTCTATTGTATATATGAATAGATAGTGCCACTCTTTCTTACAAAAACAAACTTATTGATAAAATCTATTCATCTCACATCAATCAACCATTATGTTAGTAGGAGGGACCACTATATATGTGGACATCCTCATGGTATATTGGGACTTATATGTTGTCACAAACCATACATTTTTCCAGCATAAAATTTCTCAATATATTAAATATATAGTGTTCTCAAGGAGAGTACATTGTTGTGCTATTACATCCATCTTATTATGGTATACACATACCACATAGACATATATAAGTGGTCCTACATATTTCTTGCTACATATAGTCGGGCTCTTCAAAATAACGATCCAAAAATAGCAAAAAAGGAGACAGTCCATGGTGACTTAAGAAAAAATACATTTTAGGAATCCATAACTCTCAAAAAAGTCACATACTTCCCAGATATACTATCTTAATCACAAGTAGAGACGTAGGGATAGAGGGGGACCCTCGTAGCCATCCTTCCATTTGTTGAAATGGATCCTCCCTTCTAGAACCTGGAGTGCTTTTTTTGATAATATGTCTGCTTCCTCATTCTCTTCCCTGTAGATATGATCAAATCTAATGGTGTTGAAGAAATTTATAAGTTCTCGTATCTTCTCCATCCATCCCATAAGTGAAGATACTTGTAAATTTCTCTTGAAGTTTAACCAATCTATCACAGTCTTTGAATCCCCCAATAACTGCAGTTGATCAATACCCAGCCGATGAGCTAATGATAAGGAAGCCCACACCCCAAGTAGTTCTGCCCTAGTGTTTGTGCCCATCCCACAGTTGAAAGTCCACCTATATATAGTATTTCCAGATATCTTAATGATACCCCCAGCCCCACTTAGGATACTATTTGCTTGCGCAGCTCCGTCGAACCAACAGATGGATGTCAAATTAATGTCAGGTGACTTTTTTATTCTTTTTCATTTGCATTTTTGTAGGCACTGTGCACTGGAATTTTCCACCATCCCTCTAATTTTAAAGTTAACTCCCTGTACTGTAGGTGTACGAGATTCAAATATACACTTGTTTCTTTCCAGCCAGATATACCAACAGGCCAATGAAGGTAGTATGTTATAAACTTTTTCCAATTTCAACCAGTTTTCAAAACAATTTGTTAAAGAGCTGCCTCCCCATGATGTAACAAGACTAAAAACAGTAAATAAAAACTTCCACAAGTGTTGAGTGAAAGGGCAATTTACAAATAAGTGGAGAACAGTCTCCTTGTCCATGTGACAAAGTGGGGAAAAGCTCAGACCTTCCCAGCATACCTTACAACCAATATGGAATAAATAACATATAAATAAAATTAAGATTTTAAACAGAGTTACTATAAACTTTGAAAAAATTAAATATAAAAATAATTCTCTCATTTCATTTAGAAAAGAAAATTAATTATAAATACAATCACTATAAAATCTAAAAAATAATAAATAACTCACAAAAGAAAATGATATTTTAAATTAAAACACTAAAAACTCTAATATAAAAATAATTTGCTCATTCCATTTAGAGAAGAAATTAGTTCTAAAGAGAATTAAGATATTTGAAAATAATTTAAAAATACTAGCGATTTCCTCAGAAGATGCAAAGACTCGTTGTAATAAAAGTTATTACATTAAAAAAATAATAATAACGATTATAAATATGAAATTGAATACTTATTGAATCTTCAAAGTACTTTTTTATCCTTTTGATTCATATATCTACTTGATTGTAAAGTCAAATAATTCCCAAAATAATTTAGGAGAAAAACAAAACTCCTTAATTCACACACAAATTTGAATCCTTACTATCATGATTGATTTACATGATGTGTGTCTTTAAGACGCAAGAAATATATTATACTATCATGAACATGTCATAATGTATTACCATTTGATGTGCCTTTTTAATCCTTTCCCAATAATGAATTTTTATTGTTAAAACAAGTTTTAAATTTTCAATTCGAAATTTTATTAAAAACTCAATTTAATATATTATTTTAATTAAAATATATTTAATATACTATTTTAATTCAATTATATTGAATTATATGTTTCTCATGCAATCACATTCTATGTGTCATTAAATCAAACATATACAATATTAACTCATTAAATCGTGGGCTTATTTAAGTGTTTTGTCATGTGTACTTGCTATTTGCAAATATTGACTTTCCTTTGCCTTAATCTTCTTCGTTATTTTATTGACTCATGTGTCCCATAACGAAACCCTCCCAAATTGGGATATGAGTGATAATTCATCGATAGTTTCTCAACTTTGCTAGCTACAACTGCAACACCCTTTTCTCTAGTAGCTTAGGCTTGGAATCCCCTATTAAGAGAAATCGTCGAGACCTAGAAAAATTAAGAATGGTATGAAGAAACAACCCCAGAGAGGCCTTGGCATCTTCCAACTTGAGAGTTTGAGGTTACATGAAGAAATTAGGTAGGAACAACATTCCTCTAATGTTAAATTGTATATCACGACTATAAGTATGGGATTCATTGTCAATTGGGTTTAGTTCGGGTGGTTGGGAGGAATGATCATTATCCTCCCCACCCAAGTTCAATTCCCCAACAAGTGACATGTTGAGCTCTTAATGACTATATGATTATAATAACTTGAATCCCTGTTGTTGACTAGTCTTGTGTAATATATCCATAAGTTAACAACAAAATGCTCAAAATCAATTTTTTTTTTTTTATTCTTATTCTCTGATTGGGCATAAACTCTCTTTGTGCATTGTTGTTTATATGTGCTTGTTAAATCACTCTCAAGCTGACAACCTTCTTGAAGCTCTCTACAACAACTTATACAAAGATCATATGAACAATCTGGGCAACTTCTATGAAAATCTAGTATTGAGGTATTGCAACGCCCAGGTGCTACTATAATACACATTATTTTGGCACTGCACATCGATTCCATTGTGCTTTTATTCCACATAAAGTGACCTTGAAAACCGGTCCACATATGCTTTGGTAGCAACATAAATAATGTAGAGAGGAATTTAGAAGAAATGGTTGCAACACCAAAGCCAATGTTTACAATGGCACCCTTCTTCCTTTTCAACATTATAGGGAGCACAATGGAGACCATTCTAGTAGTACCCTCTACATTCACTGCTATGAGATTCTTGAGAAGCTGGGAATCAACTTCATGAAAGAACCTGACATAAGGGTAGCACGCCCCAATATTGTTTATCAAAATTCCAACATCCAAGTCATTAATGGCATCATCTACTCTGCTCATACTTTCTATAAATCTCCACCGAAATCCACCACAACAATTTTCACTTGGGTTTTGTATTTGACATGCATTTCATCTATAAGGTCCTTAAGCTTACACATGTTTCTTCCAACCAAGACCAAGTTGATCTTGTGGCTAGATAATTGAATGGAAAATGACCTCCCAATCCCATCTATGGGGCCTATCACTATTTCCTACTATCCATACTTTCTCAAATTCTTCCCAGGTAAAAGAAAGGTCACCCATATCCATTTCAGGAATCTACTTGAAGTGATGAGGATGGTAAGTAGGCCAAGGGCTTGGACGGGGCGGATAATCATTCTCTCTAGGCTTGCTTGTTTTAGGAACACCACCAATGGATTTGATGCTTCCAATTCAATTTCAATCCCCAAAGTCTATGTTGTGCACTAAAACTAAGATCCAACACAATGGAGAAGCTTGAATAACTAGCAAATCCTCAATCCCATTTGATGAAGAATAAGCAATGGAAGGGGAGATGATTTACGAACATTTATGATGTAGTCCCATTATGATTTTATGTGTTTTATTTTTGCTATCTCTCATGCCACATAAAGGCAAGTAATTTGGAGAATAAAAAAAAAAGGGATGTGGTTAGCAAGGTCTACTTTGTGTCATAAAATTGAATGCATAAATGTAGTATTCATGTGCACATCGAGCAAGCAAGTAACAAAAGTGCAAGGCCACCATTACTACACCAATGACATCACTAAAGATGTTAATTGTTTCTCACAGATTGATAGCATTGTTGGGTTGTTATATTTTTTGCAGTGAAAGTTGAGGTGGATCGACTAACAATCGAAGTCGAAGGTCAAGGTGGTTCGACTAGGTAAAGGCGAGGTCAAGGTGTATCAACAACAAGTCGAAGGTCGAGGTTATTCGACCAGGTAAATTCGAAGTCGAAGGTCGAGGTGGTTTGACATGGTAAAGACATCGACATAAATTCAAAGAGGTCAACCAAAAAGAGGTCGACAAGCGGGCATGTGGCGATCGACTGAAGACCAAATGAAGGTTGATTGGTAGTCGACGAGTAATCTGACTTGGTAGTCGACTGTAATAGAATCCTGAGATTCATGGGATTTGTAGCCAATGATCTGCATGGATTTATAACCATTTTTGGGTGCCTTTTCTTTAGGCTTTTTCCTTCTGTAAAGCATATAATGAAGGCGTGTTGTAAGGATGTAAAAGGATAATCAATGAATCTTGAATCTTTAGATGATGAATGGCTAATAGCCAAGAGTCTGTAATTTAGAGGTTGTTGGTCATGGAGATGTAAGCCGAATTGACTACAGGGTTGTTCTTGTGTAAACAAGAGGGTATGGTGTCAATTGTGTCTTAGGTGTGGACCAAGGTTAGACATGTAACCTTTATTCTTAATGAATAAGACAACAAGGAGCATAACACTCAAGGAATTATGATTTTCCCGCTTTGGGTTTCCAGGGTAAAATCTCTATGTACTAAGTGTTTGCTTTTTCATTTACTTTCTTGATTAAATCTTTCTTTATCTCTTCTGCTAGGTTTAGCATGGAAGTGTGTCTCATTTCCTAACATGTGGTATCAGAGCTTGGTTTAACAATATTGGATCCGAGATAAACTCTAGGTTCAGTAAGAGTTGTAAGTTAGAAATCTTTAAAGATTGTGCTAAAAGATTGTGTTAAATAATTGCAAGCAGCTCAAGAATATAGATCGAAAAATTCAATGCCTAGAATTTTGAGCTTTGGAAGCTTAAAATTGAAGATCTCCTTGTAGATCGAGAACAATGGACAACGGTTTGTCCATGTACCATGCCGACAGGTATGTCGACGGAAGAGTGGGAGAAACTCAAGAGAAGATCAAGGAGTACGATTCGACTTTGTCTTGCATATTTGGCATCGATGAATGTCTCAAGTGAAGATTCAACCAAGAAACTATGGGACAAGTTAGTGAGCTTGTACCAATCTACTAGTGGAAATCCCTGGTAAATTAGTTGTTTCTTAGAAAGAAATTGTATCTTCTGAGGATGAGTGAGGGAAGTTTGATGACTAAGCATTTAAAAGTGTCTAATACCATTATAAGCTAGTTATCTTCTATGGATATTAAAATCACTGAGGAGGAGAAATGTATTAGCCTATTATTTTCTTTTCCAGACTCCTGGGATAGCTTAGTCATGGCTATAGGGAGTAATACAACCACATTAGCACTAGAAGACGTGGTTGCATCTCTACTATCAGAAGAAATGAGAATAAAGAACATGGAAGGATCAACCAAAGATGCTTTAGTAGTGAGAGGTTGACTGGTTGACAAAGATAAAGGAAAATTCTCCGGTAAAAAGTGTAAGTCGAAGGGTAGATCTAAATCCCCGGTTCAGTTGACAAGAAGATGTTGGAAATGCGGTAAAGCTGAGAATTACAAAAGGAACTGCAAGTTGAAGGCAATGGAAGTCGGTACAGGATCCGATGAGAAGCAGTCAACTGAGAGAAAGATGACTCTAGATAAGGGAGGCAATGTGTACCTGGCGTCAAATAATACACAGTCAGATCAAGATGTTTGGTTGATCGACTTAGGAGCATCCTATCATATGACACCACATAGAGAATGGTTCTACAAATATGAACGATGTGAAGGAGGAGAAGTATTCTTGGGGGACGACTCGACAACCAAAATTGTTAGACGGGGAAGAGTTCGATTGATACTGCAAGATGGGAGGAGTAGAACCCTTCCAGTTGTGCTACACATTCTAGGTTTGGAAAGAAACCTGGTATCTGTCAGTAAGATGAATGATGTTGGCGTGCACACTCTATTTCAGAAGGATTCGTGCAAGATGGTCAGAAGTGCGATGGTATTAATGAAAGGAGTTCAGATTGGAACCTTGTACAAGTTGTTAGGGAGTGTCAACTCGACTTGATGCATAAACATCGTTGTTCTTGAAGTCGACTCGAATCTGGTTGAGTCGATACAAACCGACTTGACAAATCATCATAAAGTCAACCTGACCATGCTATGGCACGAGAGGATGGGACACATTGGAGAGAAAGGACTTCGAGCTATGCATAACAAAGGTATGGTCGAAGACTTTCTTGAATGTAATTTAGAAGTTGACCTTTGCGAATATTGTATATATGGAAAACAAAGTTGGGTGAGGTTCCCCTCTGGTTCGACAAGGGAAAATCAGATTTTAATGATGGTTCATAGTGATGTGTTTGGCTCTGTTACAGTGCCTTCACTTGGTGGATACTTGTATTATGTATCCTTCGTAGATGATTTTTCCATGAAAACATGGATGTATTTCCTGAGGAATAAATCATAGGTTTTCGAGAAATTCAAATAGTTTAAATCTCTTGTAGAAAACCAGATAGATAAGAAGATTAAGGTGCTAAGAACTGACAACGGTGGTGAATTATGTGGAAAAGAATACGATCAGTTCTGCAAGCAGTGTGGCATAGCACGCCAAAATACCACACCATATACCCCAGAGAAAAATGGAGTTGTCGAGAGAATGAACAGAACGTTGATGGACAAGGAAAGGAGCATCCTCAGTGGTGTTGGGATCACACAAGAATTCTAGGCGGAAGCAGTCGATAATACAAAATATCTATTGAATTTGTCTCCTTTGTCGGTGGTAGTCAACACGACTCCACATGAGGTATGGTCAGGTAAGAAGACTTCAGTTTCACATCTCAAATTATTTGGCTGTGATGCATTTGTGCATGTTTCCAAGGAAAAGAGGAGCAAGTTGGACAAGAAGGCAGTCAAATGTATTTTCATTGGATACAAAGAAGGAATGAAAGGATATAAGCTCTGGGATCCTGCATCAAGGAAAACAATGTACAATCGAGATGTGGTCTTCAGAGAAGTTGGAAGTAAGTTTGAGCCTGAAGAAATTGTGCAGACTGAGAATACCGAGAATAATCCTAAGATGGTGCAGTTTGCATTGAGGAACGAAGAATATGATTAAGATGAGTCAATTGAATCTGGGGAAGAGGTGGAACAACCGACCCCGATTGTAAGAAGGTCATAAAGATTAAGAAAACCAGTCGAAAGGTATGGTTCTCCTGACTTCATTTCCGTATTCGTGTTAACTACCACCGACGATGAGCCCAAGTCGATCGGGGAGGCAATCGACTCAGTAGAGGGAAAACTCTGGAAGCACGCCTTGGTCGAAAAGATGGAATCCTTGCACAAGAATGAGACATGGGACTTAGTCAAGTTGCCTAGTGGAAGAAATATTTTCGGTAGAAAATGGGTATTCAAGAAGAGATGCAGCAGGTCAAGTCGAGAAATTCAAACCTCGATTGGTAGAGAAAGGATATTCCCAAGTCGAAGAAGTCGACTTCGGTGAGATTTTTTCCCTTGTTGCAAAATTAACTTCCATTAGAGTACTAATGTATCTAGTTGCAACATTTGATCTGGAAATATAACAGATGGATGTGAAGACAATGTTCCTACATGGGGACCTTGAAGAAGAAATCTACATAAAATAACTTGAAGGATTTGTAGTAAAGGGAAAGAAATATTTGGTGTGTAAATTGAAAATATCCCTTTATGGTATAAAACAATCACCAAGGATGTGATACCAAAAGTTGGACACATACATCATTAGTTTGGGATTTTTGAGAAGCAAAGTTGATCACTGCATATATTCCAAAGAAGAAGGTGGACGTTTCATATATGTAGCTTTGTATGTTGACGACATGTTGTTGATTGGAAACAACATGGACACAATAAAGGAGGTGAAGAAGCAATTATCTTCCAATTTCGACATGAAGGATCTCAGTGCAACTAACTTCATTCTGAGAATGGAGATTAAGAGAGATCGAACAGCTAGAAAGCCCTATTTGAACCAAACAAAGTATATTGAAACAATTTTGAAACGCTTCAACATGCAGGATTGCAAACCGGTGAAGGTGTCAATTCCTATGGGAGCAAGGCTAACTGTTAAACAATGTCCAAAGACACAGGAAAAAATAGAGGACATGGCACGTGTTCCCTATGCAAGTGTTGTTGGTAGTCTAATGTATGTGATGGTCCACACTCGACCAGACATTGCCCATGCAATGAGAGTGTTGAGTAGATACATGTCGACACCTAGGAAGGAACACTGGACACTTTTCAAGAGATTATTTAGGTATTTGTGTGGCACAAAAGACTATGCTATATGCTAACAAGGAAAACATGTAGGTGACGATGAATTAAATGTACATGGATTTGTCAACGCCGAATGGGCTGGAGATCTGGATCGACAGAGGTCGACCAGTGGATATGTATTCAAGATGTTCGATGGAGCAATTAGCTAGATGACTAAGCGTCATGCGGTCGTAGCCTTGTCCAAAACAAAAGCTGAATACATGGAAACCACTCATGGAAGCAAAGAAGCAGTATGACTGCAAAGGTTGTGTTCAGGAATCAGGTTTGAGCAGAGATCTATGAAGATAAGTTGCGGCTGTCAAAGAGCAATACTTATGTCAAAGAACCCAGATTATTATTCTAAGACTAATGACAAAGACTAATGACATTGATGTACAATGCCATTTTGTGAGAGACATGGTGGAAAGAAACTAGGTGCTACTGGAGAAAGTAGACACGTTGGAAAACATAGCAGATTCATTGACCAAGTCTGTGAGTGTTGTGAAGTTCTCTTGGTACAGAGAGGTAACGGGCATTGTTTCCTTGGGTCTGTGAACGAAAGTTCAAAGGTCTCTCGGTTTCAGCAAGGAAGACAGCAAGTGGGACAATGTTGGGTTGTTATATTCTTTGCAGTGAAAGTCGAGGTGGATCGACTGACATTCAAAGTCGAAGGTCAAGGTGGTTCGACAAGGTAAAGATGAAGTCGAGGTGGATTGACAACAAGACGAAGGTCGAGGTTAGTCGACCGGGTAAAGTCAAAGTCGAAGGTCGAGGTGGTTCGACATGGTAAATACATTGAAATCAAGTCGAAGTGGTCAACCGACAAGAGGTCGACAGGGGAGTGTGTGGAGGTCGACTGAAGACCGAATGAAAGCCGACTGGTAGTCGATGGGTAATCTGACTTGGTAGTCGACTGTAACAAAATAGCTGAGATTCGTGGGATTTGTAGCCAATGATATGTATGGATATGTAACCATTTTTGGGTGCCTTTTATTTAGGGTTTTTCATGTTGTAAATCCTATAAAGAAGGCACGTTGTAAGGCTATAGAAGGATAATCAATGAATCTTGAATCTTTAGATGATGAATGGATAATTACCAAGAGTATGTAATTTAGAGGTTGTTGGTCATGGATATGTAAGACAAATTGCCTACAAGGTTGTTCTTGTGTAAGCAAGAGGGTATGATGTCGGTTGTGTCTTAGGTGTGGACCAAGGTTAGACATGTAACCTTTTATTTTGAATGAATAAGACAACACGGAGCAGAACACTCAAGGAATGTTGGTTTTCTCGGTTTGGGTTTCGAGGGTAAAATATCTGTGTACTGTGTGTTTTATTTGTCATTTACTTTCTTGATTAAATCTTCTACTAGATTTAGCGTGGAAGTGTGTCTCATTTCCTAACAAGCATTAGGCCCATAACATGCATTCATGAAAGTAGGATTCCACACTTACTAGTATCCTCTACCATGACAAGATAAAGGGCTTGGGTATTCATTTCTATCCATATTGACCCATTGCGGGAAATCTAAGCATTTAGATGGTTGGCATCGACATCAAGCTGGAAAAGTTGTAAGAGAAAAGAGGAGGCACAAAATTTAGGTGTCTATTGACATCTTTTACTCATGATGTGGGAAGTAGTGACAAATAATTTAATCTAATTTTCCCAAATGCATGACATGAAAAATGCGAGACAAAATGGGACATTGAAATGAGATCATGTGTATTTAAGCTAAGAAAAGGAAATACATCAAATATTTAAAACGAAGATGGAAACAAACTTCTAAACATAGAACTTTAAGGGATGTTGTGACTCAACATTGGATTCCTACTTTTCGATAGGATTAATTGAATTTTGAAGTCTACAACTGGTCCCTCAGTTGAACACATCATACAACCAATTTCCCTTCATACAACACTAAACCATAGTATCCTACTAATTTCCATTACATGAATTACATTTGGATACATATAGAAGGGATTACTCATTACAAGAAATGACAAACTTGTAGAATTCATTTTACAACTTTCAAGACATGAAACAGTAGCATAAACAACCTATTAGCTCAATTAAATGGCAAGATGCACTTCTATGTTTGAAATGCATCAAACTAGAAAACCGACTGAGATCAGGCGATTTCCACCAGACTATAGGTAGGCCATTGTGGACACCACCCCCTAGTCGAGCTATGATACCACTAGGGAGAAGTGGGAAAATAAGGATTTTGCTCCACACATCCTAATGAGTATTGCCTTCTCTACTATACAATGCCTTAGAAATTCATCCCTCCAATGCTTTTTAGTGTGTTCATAGAAAGGTCCAAGCTGATATCCCAAGCTTATGTAGAATTTCCTTAGTCTCTTGGCAATTTTTCCAGGTCTCAAAGCTTCATTTCATGGCTGATCTCTTCTATGATGGAATAACTCTCTTTTTCTGTTGTCTAAAATCTCTTAAACTCTTTTTCTTTCCTCTTTGAAAGAACTTCCTCGTCCTCATTTGAATTTATTGTGCATGAATGATAGCAAGAGAATTCCCATTCAACTTCTTCCTAGTACCAAGAATGTAGAGGAGACAATTTGGTAATTTTTAGGAAATGATGGCTTAGATTGAGGAATTTGTTTCCTCCACTCCTCTTAACCTCTTTTAACTTCGTAAAATCATATTTTGAAATGAGTGAAAGTTCAATGTAACATGAGCTAGATGTTTTTAGGCATAAACCTCCCTTAGACCCCCCACCTTTCCCCCTTTTGTGGCATCATATCCCCTTTAGGCACTTATGCTATGTCGGTCTTGGTCTTTTTCTTTATTAACTATAAAAAAAATACTTACAATATTAAAGAGGGTCAAACAGGGATGTTACATCCCCTCTCCCTTGGAATAACAACATCCTCGATGTTCTATTACTATAGCAATGTTTATGTCATCATTCTACATCTATATCTGCAATTTCATTCTCTTCATTGTCTTGGTACATCTACAATCTTTTAACATTTTAGCATTCCTTACAACAATCATGAAAGTAAACAAACATATCATAGTCATTTCTATAAATTAAATCTTTCATCTGAATCCAATCTATGGATTTCAGTTCACAATTGAAATGTAAATAACTCAAGATAAAGTATGCAATCTAATACAATACTTATCTGTGTGAATATGTATCTACTCCATATGGATGCCACAAATAGAACTCATCTCATTGTTTTCTCAGATACACCTAATTGACTCATGATCCCGGCTAGCATGTAACATGAATCTCCCAAAATAGATTCATTCAAGTCTCTTCCTTGTCGTCACTCACCCCTCAGGCTCAGGTATCCCATTCTCTACTACACAGGCCTTCGGGTGATCCATCATTTTCCAAGGCTTCCTTGCATAGGAAGGGTACAAAGACTTATAGAGTCTTATAGCCAAGGAATTCATTTGGCTTGCTCTAACATAGAATAGCACATCTCAATGATGATCAAGACATATCATAGGGTTCCAATGTCACTACAGTGGAATTCTCTTCATGATTTTCAAGTTCAACAACCATAATCTCACCTGTATCCTATACATACAACTAGCATGAGATATCATCATAATAATTTCAATCAGAAATATTTTGTTTCAAACATGTGTCATACATGAATCAAATTTTACTGGTACGAGATTCTTCTCATAATATTTGGCTCTTACATGTGGTAGCACCCAGTCTTCATTATGGACTTGCACTCATTGCCATATCCAATACCATTCTACCTACATTATGAAATTTCAATCAACCAAACAATTGTAAGTATTCATGCATAATTGCAGCATTCACAACAACCCAAAAATCATCTCAAACATAATATACAAATTTCATGAATGCACCACAAAGTTTCTAACCATCTTTGCACCAGAGGTTTCTTCCTTTGCCATAGCCCACCGGTATCAATGACACATGCATTCAACCATGAATACATCATTTAAAAATATAAAATATGTCTAAAGGAATCCTTACCCAATTCCTTCAGACCACATGTTTTTATTAGTTTTCCCTGCATAATTGCCATCAACATCTCTTCATGTTACCCGATCAAGTGATGCCTTATAGATTCTTGCATGGTCCCTTCATTATCCATCTTGAAAAGCATCTTCTTGTCTTTGTCCTTTACATGATGTTGTCTACCACATGGAAATATATCATCAACATATTCAACCCTTCCTATCCACAAAACCATCACAATCGCATCAGTGATCTTTCCATGCTTGTTGTGTATAACAACATAACAACACTTTTAATTATGCATGTAAAATTAGGCATGCTTCATGCTTGTTGTGTATAACAACACTTTTAATTATGCATGTAAATCTAGGCATGCTTCACCATGCCTATATGCACTTTACCACATCATCTTAATGAGTTTACTAGTGCAATGCATTTTCATATTTTTTTTTAATTAAAATTCATTCTAAAAGATATACAATAAACAACAAGGGAGGAGTCAAGGGATTCTCCCTTGCGATTCGCTTAGTATCTTTACTCCACGACCTCTCTTTTTCTTTCATATCTGCCCTTGCATTCCATTACATAATTCTCTGCAGTCATTTGTTTCCATGGCTTTGTTTTCCCAATAGAGTCTTCATATAGCCCCATCACATGCGACTACCCGATCAGCATGTAACTACCTCATTTCAATATCCAACAGCGCCAACTCTACAATTCTTCCAGTATAGATGGAGAGAACTCTTTTTACTTTGTTAACAAAGATAATGCTCCTCACAATGATTCCTGGGGAGTTTTCAATTCTTTGCTTCTACTACAATTGTCCCCTTTAATAACTTTGCCATTGCAAGAAGTAAATATAGACAATAACACAGGGAAAGGAACCTCATTCTCACAAGTGAACTCTCACATATAAATGAATCATATTCCATTTTACCAACCAAAGTAGAGTCTTTACTTATACAAAAAACAAGCAGATTCTTCAGTTATGGGGAAACAAATATAGGATCCATGCTCAATCACCGTAGCTTTCTTCCTTGAGTCCAACCAGCCTAGCTTTTTCAATGCATCCTTTCCAAGCTTTGCAGAGATTTTGTCAAGTTTTAAAATCCAATTATTGTTTCTATCTGAAGGTTCACCTTTATCTTGAATTTTGTTGTTTCCAGTGCTTGTATTGGAAATTCTAGATGCAGGAAAGTCTCTATTCGTTGGCAAGATCATTCATTCTTCTGTACCATTAGAATGTACAATATAGTTCTTCCATCTAGTTGCGGCACTTGTTTGCAAAATTTTAACATGTTGTGCAGTTACTTTCTTTCTATCATGCTAGTGCTCTTGCTTTAAAAATCTCATTTTCTGCTAGTCAAATCATATGTATTAATGTAACCCTCGACATCTGGATCTCTTTGGTATATCAATTTTATTAACTCTAGAAGGAAGCATGTGCTCTTATAGCTATCAAAGTCCCTGTACATATTCTATTTTGAGAGTGGAGTAAACCTTTAAAAACAAGGTTTGATTCTCATTAATAAAATTTCATTGTCATTTAGTTTCCAACAAGCATTTGAATCGTAACACTTGAAGTGGTGACCACCATTCCCTTGCTTTTGGTTAAAATATGGCCCTCAGATTG